>JAJKFI010013759.1:0-37140 GCA_029204185.1 Lerista edwardsae
GTGTGTGTGTGTGTGTGTGTGTGTGTGTGTGTGTGTGTGTGTGTGTGATTGTATGGGCATGTATGGATGGGGTGGGGGAGAGAAATGAAGCACGGAGAAACATCAAGATGTTCCCCATCCTTCTTCCTCCTCCTCAGGTAAGTCAGCACGAGGGCTGACAGTTGGCAGGCAGACTCCCAGCTGCATGAAGGAGTGAAAATGTGACCTTGATGCTGCATTTCTGGGGGCAGCTGGAATAGACCCCACAAGTGCAACCAGGGCATGACTGAATGGATGGTTTTGATGTGACCTCAGGAGGAAGAGAAGCATCAGATTTCTCTGAAGGGGACATGGTCCTTCTCAACACTACCCTGGAGATTGCTACAACTTACAAAAATGAAACGAGGTGCTTGTATGTAGCTCCAGCACAGCCTCAGCATGAACATGTGAGCCAAGCCTAAGAATATGCACAAAGCATCGAAGTAAATGCCATCTCACAGCTTGCATATGACATTTCCTTGATTCTGCTATTTGGAGCTAAAGATGGCACAAAATGATACAGGTTAAACAAAACAAAACAAAGGCCTTCCTAGCAGGCAAAATTATAATGTATTAAAAGCCTTCAGTGTCAGCTTGTTAACAACCCATTCCCTCTCATTGGCGTGTTTGACTGCCAATTTATGATTTAGAGATTTTCAAAAAGTGGCTCCACCGAATGACCTGAAACGTGCACTGTAAACAGTGTAAGGATAGACCTTTTTAGAGGTACAGGTGTTTGGACTGTCCACCCCTGTCATCATTTAAGAAACAGGGGCAGAATTTTGGGGATTTTTGGTTTATGGGTGGCCGTTTCTGAATCTGATTGGGCCCCCCCAAATCTGAAATGAAAGTTGCCATTTTGGCTTCCTGTGTTAGGGCAGGGGCTAACCTTTCTGAGTCAACTTTAAAGCTTTCAGGTACAATTAGCACCTGTAATAATTTTTTAAATAATTGGCAGGCAAATGCGCCGATGGGACTTTACACATCTACTTCCATTCAAACTGTGTTTCTTTGTAGGCTAACTATCTTTTTATTTTACTTTGGGGGACAAGGTAGGTGAAAACATAAGAGGAAACACATATCTCCTAACCTTTGTCCTGTGTTATTTCTAATGTTCTGATATGTCTTGCCTTTAGTTTTTGCAGGTTGCATGTAAATTCAGAGACTGGATAAATTATTGCATGTGGCAACAGAGACAATGTTTTTTATACTCCACAAAACTATAGACACAAAACATTAGAAGGCAACTCCAAGATCAACTGTATGAACTTCAGATCAATAATGACCTCTCACCACCCTCACAGGGTTGCTGAAGGAAGGATTGTCAACACAACCCTGAAGTCCTTGGAGAAATGGAAAACAAAATGTTAAATGTCAAATAAAGAAATAAAGTATATTCCTTCTCCTTTTTTCCCCAAGTGCATTTGTTTAGGTAGATATTCACATTTCATGATCACACTTGCAGCTGTAGGTGAGAATCTTTTACTAATTTCTAGAGTGGGTATGGGCAGACAATCAACTGCAGTGTGTACCTGAATCAACCATCTAACCTGATGGTTGATTTTGAAGACAGGCATTTAGCTAGGTGATGAGATTAGCTAGTTGAGGACAATTACCATGGGCAGCAATCTGCATAATGGTCTCCTATGGTTTACCTTTCCCAAAGCTATTTAGGACAATTACCATGGATAGCATCTTTCGGGACAAAAAAAAATCTAGATAAAACTCTCCTATTCACTCCTCTAATCACTGAGAATTCCCAAGGCATTTAAAAAATCAGGTGACCACTTTTACTTCAGTGTTACAATCTAGTCACCAAAACAAACCTCACTGCCCTTCGCCCAGCTGAGAGCCTGTGCTTCCGTGCTCCTACTCGCCTCTCTTCCTGAGATACTACAGAGCTTTCCCTTGGCTGATCATCAGTGGAGGATTCCAGGTGAGATATTCCAACATGGGGCAGGCATAGGGTGAATGGGATATGTGCTGGATGGGCATAGGGTGGCTGGGAGATGGGAGAAGGCTAAGAACCCCCTACTCTGTGCAGGTTTTGGAGTCTGGCATGTAGGGGCCTCGCATTGTGTAACCTTCCTAGCCTGTCTTCTCCCATTTTCAGAACCTGGGAAGAGGGGCGACATGTGTGAAAAATAGCTGTCTCAGAAGGCTTGCAAGTATTTTCCAAAACAGACACTGAATCAAAGACACTCTCTGTTCGCAAACGGGTACAAACAGCCTGGGGGGAGCATTGTGGTGAGGGGCGCTGTGCCATGTGCGGGAGTTGCTGCTGCTTGCTGATGCCGCTTCCAGGCGCAGCCTTGTGCCCACACAGGGCACAGGGCCCCTCACCACAGTGCTCCCCCCCAGGCTGTTTGTACCCACTTGCGAACAGAAAGTGTCTTTGATTCGGTGTCTGTGTTTTGGAAAAGAAAAATCATGTAGCTATCCTCTCTGCACTGGAACCTGGATGTCATTCAGAGATTTCTGTCTGTTATTGCGTGTGGGGGGGGGAAGGGGGAGAGACTGCGGCATCATTCAATGTACGTTTGCAGAGATGGTGGGCTGTTGGCTCTGTGTAAGAACAGACATTTCATTTCCCCTGATCACCATTTACCTCTGGAACTCTCTGCTGAGTGAAACTATATACAATTTGACTGTGAATAATCAGACTTGGCCAAGCCAGAGGTCTTCAGTTTCTTTTTTCCTTGGAGGGCCAAATCCTATCCAATTTTTTCAGAACTGGTGCAACCTTTCTAATGGATTGTGCACTGCACACCTTTGTGGATAGAAGGTCAGGGAAGCTTCTTCAATGTAAGAGAATATTTGTTCCCTACCCTCAGGGCTGCATTGTGGCTGCACCAATGCTGGATTCAGCACTTATTATTCCAGCACACAATGGTCTGAAACATGCCATTTCTCCTAAAATGTTGGTGTCTTTGTAGTAGTGTGTCCTGCAGCGTTATGGGAGAGGGGCATGCCGAGCTGTTGGGGGCCCCAACAAACTGTCCCCATGTCCGTGCCCCAATCAGCCCCCCTCAAATATAATTTCACCTAGACCCAGCGGCGGCATTCAGCCAGTACGCTGGGCAGGACTTACCTTTGACCGGCAGTTTGCCCGTTGCATAACGGTGCGTTCCGCCGCTTTCCTGCCCACCCCGGCGGGTGGGAAAGCGGCGGAATACGCCGTTACCCAACGGGCGGACTGCCAGTCAAAGGTAAGTCCCGCCCAGCATACCGGCTGAATGCCGCCGCTGCCTAGACCAATGTTGGTGAACCTATGATGCACATGTCAAAAGTGACTCACCATGACATTTGGGGTGTCATGCCAGAAATTGCCAGCATCCAACCTCAACTGAGTGTGTAATCATAACCAGCTTTCCATGGTAAGGGCACTGCAGCTCTGAGGTAAAGAAACAAACATTCTCTTACCTTGAGGAGGCCTCCGTGACTATGACTCCACTGCAGAATGCAGAACATGCCACATTGGCGGAGCTATGTCAGTGCTAAAATATTGGTTAGGATTGTGTCCTGTATTGGTTTGGGTATGTGTGTGGATGTGACACACCAGCAGAGTCAAGTTACGCATTTTTAGGCACTTGCCAAATCTTTTGATACACTGAGCCTAAAAGGTTTGTCATCATTGACCTAGACTGTATTTCAAAATCTTAGGTATGTTTTTGAGGCAACTTTCAGACAACTAACCCCTCACCCATATATGCTCTCCACAGATCCTTTGTTCCTGCCAGTGGCACAACTGCAGGGGAAATACCCACGAACCTGAGATACTACAGAGCTTTCCCTTGGCTGATCATCAGTGGAGGATTCCAGGTGAGATATTCCAACATGGGGCAGGCATAGGGTGAATGGGATATGTGCTGGATGGGAATAGGGTGGCTGGGAGATGGGAGAAGGCTAAGAACCCCCTACTCTGTGCAGGTTTTGGAGTCTGGCCTTGGCTTGTGTAACCCCCTAGCATGTAGGGGCCTCGCATTGTGTAACCTTCCTAGCCTGTCTTCTCCCATTTTCAGAACCTGGGAAGAGGGGCGACATGTGTGAAAAATAGCTGTCTCAGAAGGCTTGCAAGTATTTTCCAAAACAGACACTGAATCAAAGACACTCTCTGTTCGCAAACGGGTACAAACAGCCTGGGGGGAGCATTGTGGTGAGGGGCACTGTGCCATGTGCGGGAGTTGCTGCTGCTTGCTGATGCCGCTTCCAGGCGCAGCCTTGTGCCCACACAGGGCACAGGGCCCCTCGCCACAGTGCTCCCCCCCCAGGCTGTTTGTACCCATTTGTGAACAGAAAGTGTCTTTGATTCGGTGTCTGTGTTTTGGAAAAGAAAAATCATGTAGCTATCCTCTCTGCACTGGAACCTGGATGCCAGTCAGAGATTTCTGTCTGTTATTGTGTGTGTGTGTGTGTGTGTGTGTGTGTGTGTGGGAAGGGGGAGAGACTGCGGCATCATTCAATGTATGTTTGCAGAGATGGTGGGCTGTTGGCTCTGTGTAAGAACAGACATTTCATTTCCCCTGATCACCATTTGCCTCTGGAACTCTCTGCTGAGTGAAACTATATACAATTTGACTGTGAATAATCAGACTTGGCCAAGCCAGAGGTCTTCAGTTTCTTTTTTCCTTGGAGGGCCAAATCCTATCCAATTTTTTTCAGAACTGGTGCAACCTTTCTAATGGATTGTGCACTGCATACATTTGTGGACAGAAGGTCAGGGAAGCTTCTTCAATGTAAGAGAATATTTGTTCCCTACCCTCAGGGCTGCATTGTGGCTGCACCAATGCTGGATTCAGCACTTATTATTCCAGCACACAATGGTCTGAAACATGCCATTTCTCCTAAAATGTTGGTGTCTTTGTAGTAGTGTGTCCTGCAGCCTTATGGGAGAGGGGCATGCTGAGCTGTTGGGGGCCCCAACAAACTGTCCCCATGTCCGTGCCCCAATCAGCCCCCCTCAAATATAATTTCACCTAGACCCAGCGGCGGCATTCAGCCAGTACGCTGGGCAGGACTTACCTTTGACCGGCAGTCCGCCCAGCGGGTGGGAAAGTGGCGGAATACGCCGTTATGCAATGGGTGGACTGCCGGTCAAAGGTAAGTCCCGCCCAGCATACCGGCTGAATGCCGCCACTGCCTAGACCAATGTTGGTGAACCTATGATGCACATGTCAAAAGTGACTCACCATGACATTTGGGGTGTCATGCCAGAAATTGCCAGCATCCAATTGAGTGTGTAATCATAACCAGCTTTCCATGGTAAGGGCACTGCAGCTCTGAGGTAAAGAAACAAACATTCTCTTACCTTGAGGAGGCCTCCGTGACTATGACTCCACTGCAGAATGCAGAACATGCCACATTGGCGGAGCTATGTCAGTGCTAAAATATTGGTTAGGATTGTGTCCTGTATTGGTTTGGGTATGTGTGTGGATGTGACACACCAGCAGAGTCAAGTTACGCATTTTTAGGCACTTGCCAAATCTTTTGATACACTGAGCCTAAAAGGTTTGTCATCATTGACCTAGACTGTATTTCAAAATCTTAGGTATGTTTTTGAGGCAACTTTCAGACAACTAACCCCTCACCCATATATGCTCTCCACAGATCCTTTGTTCCTGCCAGTGACACAACTGCAGGGGAAATACCCAGGAACCTGAGATTTTGCCAGCATCAGTGTCTATAAAAAAACAAGTATGTGTAACTATCTTTTTTCTGCAAAGGGGGTCCAGAGTTCCACAATTGAGTTCTTGAAATTCATGGATTTTTGACCTTAGTGGCACTTGAATATTTTCTAATAATCTCCAATGTCTCTGTTGTCAGGAATGACACACAGACAGAGATGCCTGACAGCTAAAGAGGTCCTTCATCTGCTAGAGGAGGAACAGGACCTTGATGCAGTGATTATCCCACCGGATGTGGATGAGCTCACGGATAAGGAGCAAATCAATGATGGGGAACTATTTCATTATGCTATAGATTCTCCACCAGCAGACATCACGGGCACCTTTGAGGTGGAAACAGATGACCCTACAGAGCCTGAAGGGGCAGATTCGGAACCCTTGCCTTCCAACAGTCAAGAAGCTGAATCTTCAACAACTCAGCCACATCCCCCCAAAAGAAGCCATTACAGCTCAGAGTCAGACATCCTAGCAGCAAACTTAGTTGGAGCTGCACAGCAACCTAGCCGGGCCACACATGGCAAGAAATGCCATCAACCCCCTGCCCAGAAAGAACACACAACAGCAGCAGCAGCAGCAGCAGCAGCAGCGCCAAGCCAGTCCACGCGTGGCAAGAAACGCCATCAACCCCCTGCCCAGGAAGAACACACAACAGCAGCAGCAGCAGCCATGGTCAGTAGGCATGCAGGTTACAAGATACCAAAGTGGACCAAAGACAGCCCCCAATTCAAATCCTCTCCAAATAACGAGTCAGGCTTTGGAGGCTTTGGAGGAGAAATATGGATTCCTCTCTCCGAATGAAGTTTTCTCATTGTTTTTCAATGAGGAAATGTTAACATCCATTGCAGAGCAATCCAATGTATATGCCAGGCAAAAAAAAACAATCACACTTTCAAAGTTGACCAAACTGACATAAAAAAAATGATTGGAATATTATTTCAAAGTGGATACTTCCTATTGCCACAGATTCTTTTGTATTGGAGTACTAACATCGACAAGGGGTTGAAAGTTGTCCTAAAATCCATGTCAAGGAACAGATTTCAGGAAATCAAGAGATTCCCTCATCTTGCTGACAACACACAACTGGACCATGGGGACAAGTTTGCCAAACTGTGTCCATTTTTCAGTATGCTCAACCAACGGTATATGCAGTTTGGGTTATTTTTGCACCAGCTATCCATAGATGAACAGATTGTCCCCTACTTTGGAGGACATTCTTGCAAGATGCTCATGAAAGCCAAACCTGTCAGATTTGGTTACAAGATTTGGTGTCTTGCCGGAGTTGGTGACTATCTTTTTCAATTTGTTCCCTATTCAGGGGCAAGCCAAGCCCCCCCCCCCTCCCCAGAGGGCAGGGACTTGGAGAGAGGGTGGTGCTTCAGCTTCTAGATCTTGCTGGTGCCAAACCTGAGCATGCCATTTTCTTTGACAACTACTTCACTACATACAGACTGATGTCTGTTCTTACAGACAAAGGTTTCCATTCAACAGGAACTCTGAGGGAGAATAGACTTCCATATTGTGAGCTGCTGGAACCTACATATCAAGTGAAGAGAGCTCCAAAAGGGCATTTTGATCACACATTTGATGTAAACAATAAACTGTCTGTGGTGAGATGGAATGACAATTCTGCTGTTACAGTTATATCAAATTTCCTAGGTGCGCACCCAATTGAGAAGGTGAGGCGGTACAACCGTACTGAGAAATCTCAACATTTTGTGCCAGCCTCACATAATCCATATGTACAATAAAGGTATGGGAGGTGTGGATGCTCATGACAATGGCGTGGCTAATTACAGGAGCACCATGAGGGGAAAGACGTGGTGGTGGTACCTTGGTCAATGCGTGGCTCTTTTATAGGAAGGTCCCCGAATCAGAAATTCCCCTCCTGGACTTTAAATCTGAAGTGGCAGTGAGCCTTATGTTTGCTGCTCCAGACAGAGGGGCAGGTGCTGAGGGAGCTGGACCCTCAATTCAACTGACAAGCCCAAGAAGGGGTCCTACTGTGACTGAGCCACCAATAAATGTGCGATTTGATGGGCAGGGACACCTGCTACTCAGAAGTCCACAGAGGAGGAGAGTCAGATGCCGCATCTGTAGTACCCATTCCATCTACAGATGTGGAAAATGTGATGTCTCTTTGCACCCCAAATGCCTAGAGAAATACCACACAAAATAGTACCTCAAAAGTACAGCTTCTGTATGGGACTGCAGTAACCCTACCAATATAGAACTTATTGTGGAGTATGTGGCTTTCCTGTTTTCCATACCCATGTTTATTTTTATTGCCAATTTCATTGTATTTTCACTTACGTTTCCATCGAATTGCACTAACCATTTGTTTTCTATCTTTCCTGTCCTGATTTCTAGTTTGTTTAGTGAATAAATTAGTTTTTGTTGCCTTCTCAGTAAAGCCTCTGTTTTCCCCGTAATATGACTCACTCTGCTATTGGAAAATGGCTGAGAAATAACACATTGCTGCATTCCCAAGAAAGCTACAGGCTCTGGCATCATAATGATAGCACTTCCAGCCATGAGATCACTTCCAGTGGGTCCTGGGCAGATTGTAATTCAAAAAAGTGGGTCCCAGTGGTAAAAGATTTGAGAACCATTGCCCTAAGAGGTGGTTTTCCCCATCTCACTGGCAAACAAAAATTAAAAACTGGCCTCTTACAGCCTTTCAGTCACAACTCAAGGACTGCTTTTGTCCTTCATAGTCCTGTAATATCAGCTTGGATCTGATATCAATTACACATCTTCTTGCCAGACAGATGGCATTGATGCAATTGCACTCTGTGTCTTAGCCTAGATTTGATGAAAAATCAAGATGGCTTTTGTTGTTTCGGAAGTTGGCACACACTTAGCAATGTATTTTTTCTAACATACATGTTGTGGCAAAATGCAAAATGTCCTGAGTTCGACTGATATTCATGAGCAAATTTTAGGAAAGCAAAGAGAATGGTTGCTTTTTGTATCACCTTGGAAGGCAGGCAGAAGTTACAGCCATTGTCTGCAATGACACAGCTAGCAGAAGCTCCTCAGGAGGACTTCTCAATAGTTCCAATTTTGACTATGAAAGCATCCAGGTCCTTTGTTCTGAGATAACAAAGGCGATCAATTGCTACATCTAAAACCAAGGCTCAGTAAAACTATCCACTTGGTATAGGTAGATTACAATCTTCCAAAATCCGGACATGTTTATCCAAGACTTTTTAACAAAAAAACTTTCTGAAGTTGACCACTAGAAGATCTTGTGCTCATTCCCACATCCAGTGCTGGGACAGGCTGTGAGTTCTATTCTCTATTCTGGAGTGTGCACCTGTGCAGACATTGTTGAAAAATGTCACAGAGGCCCCCAGACTGCGTGAGTAACAGTGAAAAGAGCAAAGCATTTCTCATTATATTTACACAATTATTCCAGAATTCAGACACCTTCCCAACGCAAGCAGTCCAGATGAGGGATAATCAACCTGTATCAGCCCTATTAGCAAACAAGCCCCTTCCAACTTCTCCTATTTTCCACCCATGTCTTGGGCAGTTCTGACATTTGTGTGCTGGAGGTCCTGGGTCAAAACAGTGCACTCTCCCCTCCCCAATTGATTACTCCAGGGATATGGGCAGCAGTGCTTCCTTTCACCGTCCCCAATGAGAGAATGGGAGGAATCTATAACAGCTGACTTGTATGGATACAAGTCCGTTCAGATGGGTGGATATGGGCCCTTTGATGGACATGGGCCCTTGAGTCCTCAGCTGGTGCCTAGCTTGGCTTATTTATTTATTTATTTACTAGATTCCTATCCCACTCCATCTCCCTGAAGGGCTAACCTCTGAAATTTCCCCTGATCCTGGATCCCCAGCTGGATGGTTCCTCAAAGCTGTGAAGGCGTTTCCAAGCCTTGGAAATAAGGGGGCTGTACAGCATCCTCTCGGGTAAAGCATGCAACACATGAGACACGTGCTTGCTTCAGATTTTTTCTTGCTGAAAATCATCACTACATTCCAAGGCAATGTCAGGTCAACTGCAAAGCCTCAGAAAGGGAGCCGTGCTTCTTATCTTGTCTAAAGAGTTAAGCCAGGGTCAAGACAGGCAGTTCCGCTTTTCATATATTGCACCCAAAACCTAACCACATGACACTGCCTTTGGTCAGCTGACTCAGGGCCTGATCCTAACCACCTGGTGTCATAAAAGTGTTGTAAGGCACTTTTAGCACTGGTGATATGCAGTGGTGGGATTCAAGTAAATTAACAACCGGTTCTATGTCCTCCTTTCTTTGTACTGCTTCTTACTACACTTTTTGGTATATCAATAAATTAGCAACCGGTTCTGCAGAACTGGTGAGAACTGGCTGAATTCCACCACTGGTGATATGATACCACCAGCGCTGGGCCAGCACCAGTAGACATTCGGCTTCAAAGCCAGGAGGACCCAGGACTGGAGCTGCCTGGCAGTATGTGTAACCCCTGCTGGTGGTGTGCTCTTTTGAAGTGGGGGAGAGTATGGGGAGGGCATGTAGAGGGTAGAACTGGGAGGGGGCAGAGGAAGGTCAGGCCTCCACTGTATCCTATTCTCTGTATTGTGCTATGCCGACTGACACAAAGGTTCTCAAGTCTGTGATGGTGAAATAGCTGACACAGACTCGAGGAGGCCCATTGGCAGGCCAGCACTCATTCCATTGGCACTCCCCAGCACCTGGGGAATGGAGGGCAAAGTCCCTTTCCCCCCAAGGAGTTTCCGATAGCTGCCCCGTTCCCGTAGGATGCAGCAGTAGCCATTCTGGCACCGCTGCTCCTACGGGAGCCAGGAAGTTTAGGATTGGATCCCCTACACAAACTCTGGTAGGCCAGTTGATCACCTTTTTGCATCACAATGACTGAAATTCACAGACAGAGGTGGGCCTTCTCTGAAGCAGCTCTTGAGGAAAGTCTTGCAGACAGTTCTGTATGTGTACCAGAGCCCCTGTGGCCACAGAAACAAATCGAAGACTGCTTTCTCAAGACAGCAATCTTTCTTTCTCTAAATCGTATTTACGCCGTGATTTTCACTTCAGGAAATATCGGCATAAGGCTTGGTATTGACATGAAACCTTCACTATATTTAGAATAAATTCCCATGTGAGGAAAAAAATGTGCCTGGTGTTGCATAGGTGTTGGAAAACAGCTTCACATGATTGTTTCTACTTTGTTTTCACTCTTGAGACCACCTTCTTATTTCAGACACAGATCTGTCATAGAATCACAGTGAATGTGTTAATGTATAGCACATTCCCTCATCTCCATTGCAATATTTATTGGATGCTAATCCTTACTATTTGTACATTACCATATGTGCCACATAATCACAGATAATTCAAAATAGTTGCCTATTTTGATTGACACCCAATTAAATTTTAAAATTGCATCTGTAGTTATGAAACTTTATGGCCAATGCCAAAATAGTCCGCTTGTTTGAGGTGAGTAGCCAATGTGACATCACCAAGAAAGCTACACAAAGAGCTACACAAAGAGAAGTAATTGCAGACCAGCACAAAGTGCCTGGATTGAAAAATGTATTTTCTTCTCTCTTTTGGATCAATTGTATACAGTAACTGAAGAAATACAGACTATTTTTGTAACCTCACAAGAAGTCCATTTTTTTGCCGTTTTTAGAATATAAAAGTATGTTTCATGTATATGCACTCTGTGATTCATTTTTTTTGTTGATCATCTGCTCAACTAAACCATACTTATTTACAGCATATTCAAATATTGCTCCCCTCCCAATCTTCCACTCTTCCTTATCCACTTGCTTGTTTTGTGGCTGCTGTCTCCTTGTCTTAGACCAGTGGTTCACCAAAATTTTGTGTTGCACGCTCCATGCTGCGTGGGACTTGACTGAGAGGAGACCACATGGGGAACACTACTGTATGTGCCACCATGGAATAAAGGTGGAATATAAATGAAACAAACACATTAGAGCAGTGGTTCCCAAACTGTGGGTGGGGACCCACCAGTGGGTCCCAAGCCAATTTCAGGTGGGTCGCGAAGTGCCTACAGCAGCCATATTGAACATATGGGAAGCTGGGATGCTGGAAAGGGAGAGGGCTGTGTGGTTGTTTTGCTTGTGTGAAAGTTTAAATAGGCTTCTTTCTTTCTAATTCATTTTGCTATTGGAAAATGGCTGAGAAATAACCCAAGTTATGGCTGCATTCTCAGGAAAGCAACAGGCTCTGGCGGCACAGTGGTGGCACTTCCAGCCATGACATCATTTCCAGTGGGTCCTAGACAGATTGTCATTCTAAAAAGTGGGTCCCAGTGCTAAAAAGTTTGAGAACCACTGTTCTAGACAGGTTTAGGCCACAACCAGAGGCAAAACTACATGTTGTATTAAAAATGTATAGTTTGTCTTATGTGTTTGTTTTCAATTAATGGCTGCAGAGGTTGGGATCAGGGTTGGGACCACAGTGTACAGACATGAGGTATTTATCTCACTGTGCCTTTTCTCACTGTGCCAATGCCCCTTAGCCTTGTGTGACCCACAGAGGTGGATCTAAGGGGGGGCAAATCTGTAAGTTTTGCCAGAAGCCTTACCCTGTCATGTAAATCCCTCCTCTCCCTTGCTGCTGTAGCCAGTAAGCAAAGCCAAGATGTTGCTGTTCCCTGTGAGGATTGGCTAGAACAGTGTAGGAGAGGAGTGTTTTCCACTGCAAGGTAAGGCTTCTTGCAAAACTTACAGATTTGCCCCCCCTCTGGTGACCCATAGCCTTCCATAGCATAGGCAGGGCAGCAATGCAAAAATCGTTGAAACATTGCTGATTTATCAAATTTGCACCCTGCCCTTTAGGGTAAAATCCTCTGAGAGTGACTCCTCTGAGAGAACAAGTAGGTGATGGTGATGAATATTTATGCATATGGCTTTTTAACACAAAGTGTTCATAAAGTGGTTTACAGGGTAAAGGAAAAGGAAGAGTGTTCCTTTTTCCAAAGAGACTTGCCAGCTAAAAAACAAAACAATGACAGCTACATAAATGTAACCAAAATAGACTCAGAAGAACGAAATGATAAGTCAGTTAAAGACAAAACCATCCAAAATCTCCAAGCAAGCAAGCAACAAAATAAAAAAGAATCTTCTTTTGGAGTCTAAAATGAATTGCCCATTCTTCAGCTAATGTGAACAATGAGTTGCTTTCCGTTTTTCGTTGGCTGCAAAAAGACATGATAGAACTGTTTGGCTAAATATTATATCAATAGCCTGTTATTGATGAGTTGATGCGTTTGAGTTTAAAATATTTGCTTAGGGGTAGGATTTCGAGAGTGGTGGCAGTTCTTGTAATGATCACCAGCGGCTTTTAAGATGAGTGAGCCTGTGCTGAGTAGACTGTGATTAACTTGTCACTTGCCATTACCCGCTGCAGCTGTTTTCATTGTTTGATGAGTCTTGCATTGTGTCTCAGGGGAGACTGAAAGAGAGATATTAAGTGCAGTGCACTGTTTATATTGTCAAAATGGATTTCACCTCTCCAGTGCCAAGCACGTCTACTTTTCACAAAGTCAACACTCTGCAGAGCAGAAATCCCTTTCACGCAGTCACCCAGCAGCAGGGCTGCTGCCGCAGCACAACCCGACACCAGGCTGGAGTGATGTGCATGTGAGTAACACAACCAGGTTGAGAGGGTGGATCCGATGGGGCTCCCGGTCACCTAATCAACAGGCTTCCGCCCAACCGAGCACCTAATCTGGGGTAAAGGCTCAGACCATGGGCATCTTTGATTAGAATGAAAGTGTCGTCCATTTAACCTTGTTTGCAAGATCATGCTGTACGTTCTGTGTTTCTGTGTGTTGTGTGTATAATCCAAGTTTCCTAAATCTGGATGTGGAATTTAAAAGAGGACCTGCAAAAGACTAGCTTGCCTGCACCACGAGCAGGAACTTACGAACATAAGAAGAGCCCCACTGGATCAGGCCAAAGGCCCATCTAGTCCAGCTTCCTGCATCTTGCAGCGGCCCACCAGCTGCCTCAGGGAATACACAACCAGATATCTCGTTGCCATTCCTCTGCATTCCGCACTCCGAGGTAGCTTAGAGCTCAGATGAGAGCAATGAGGAACTGAGGGAAGAGGTAGTGGAAGCTGTTGGCTGATGTTTTCTTAGTTTTGCTGCACTGGAGATGCAAAACTTTTCACCATTGAGATTTTGTTTTGAGAAACATTTATCTGCAAATAAAATAATGAAAGTATGAAACACCTATTAGTGATGCTAGAGATCCCTCTTGATCATCATATGTCCTACCATCAACTGTCCTACACAGAGCCAGGCCATTGCTTCATCTTGTTTGCACAGGTTTTTTTAAAAAGGGAAGAAGGGGTGGCCCTCAGGGCAGTGAGAACGGATAAAAGGAAACACTTTTTTTTACCCAGTGGGTAATTTATCTGTGAAACTCCTTGCCACAGGAGGTGGTGATGGCATCTGGCCTAGGTGCATTTAAAAAAGGATTAGACAGATTTCTGGAGGAAAAGTTCATCATGGGCTATAGCCTCATTACATTAGAGGTAGGCAGTGGTGCAATTCAAATGAATTAACAACCGGTTCTATGACATCATAGCCGGAACCAAAAAAACCCCGAAGCCAGCTGAGGTAAGCGAGTGGGTGGGGCCCGGCCATTTAACAACCGGTTCTATAGAACCTGGGCAAACCCCCTGAATTTCACTACTGGAGGTAGGCTACTTCAGAATGCTAGGTGCAAGGAAGTGGCAATAGGATGCAGGCATCTTGTTGTCTCGTGTGCTCCCTGAGGCACCTGGTGGGCCACTGTGAGATACAGGAAGCTGGACTAGATGGGCCTTTGTCCTGGTCCAGCAGGGCTCTTATATTCTTATGGTGTTGTCCGGAACCATGCCTATACTGGCTGTGAGCTTGCAGCCAGTATAGGCATGGTTCCAAACTTCTCTGAGGGCCTCCCCCTTCTTCCTATTTAAAAAAGGGGGAAGAAGGGGGCAAGCAAGAAAGCAGCTTGTGAAAGCAAGCAAAAAAAAAAAAGATGGCATTATTCTGAAGAGCCACTGGAAGTAATTGTGGTGATGCAATTATTTCCGAGTCAGGCAGGGGCAGCCCTGGCAAGGGGCAGGAAAGCCAGTGATGCAGCTCACAGTTTCATGCTGGGTTCCTCCTTTCTCTCCGAGCTCAGTCTCTTCAGTCCTCTGCTCCCTGGGTTTCCTGCAGTTGAAAACTTCTGCTATCTTTTGTAACTCTGCACTGTGCATATCCTTAAACTACCGTTTTATCTTGTGATCGTCTCACTTGCTCAGGTGTCTTGCTCCTTTGTGGCTTGGAGTAACTTAAAAGAAAATGGGTATCAAAGTTCACTGCCAAACTCTGCACCCAGCACAGAAATTTCCACGGTCACAGGTCAGAGCGCCTTATGCCTCTGGAATAATGCGTGACAACGAGAAATATTCCTTTTTGCCATTTCAATTGGACAAATGTAGAACATTCTATTTGCCACCAGAAAGAAAAATTACCCATATAAACGGTGCAATCTGACTGCGAGCAATTTCCTTTGGTATCATAAAAGGTCATTTCAAACAATTCTACCTAATGCTATCTGAGCAGTAAAAGCAGCTGCTAGGATTAGGAGGGTCAAATGCAAAAAGGACAGGGCTCCCACGTCTTTGATAGCTGAACAGAAGACAAAATGTTGCTGCATGTCACACATGGGGTGAGACAGAAGCAAAAAGAGGGAAAGGAAAAGGGGGAGTCTCAGTAACAATTAACGATCAACTCTTGAATATACTGTGCACACCCTCTGGCATTTCACAGGTGAAAATAGGTGATCTTAACACCCCAGAATCACTTTACAAGCTGCTCCTCCTCCAGTACCCACACGTTGGTGAAGACCCTTTGCTGGCTGCTTTTGGATGAATTGATCATTTACTCTGCAATTGCCTCTCCTCCCTTGGTTTAAAAGCAAAGAAGGCAATTTTGGTTGTCTGCCGTCCAACAAGCTGCAAAGTGTTCCAAATACACTCTGCCAACCTCACTATGTGAAATGGCAAGCTCTTGCCTTACAGCACAGTCCTGAAGCTGGTAAACTCTCTTGTGCTCGCTCTTGAACATGCTGTAAAGCACTGTTGTGAACATGCTGTAAAGCACATTTGTGGCGATTCGGAAGGAAGGAAACTGAACCAGCTTCCTTCTGGAAGGAAGCTAAACATGCCCTCGAGCACAATTCTGACTTGCACTGGAACAGGCAGGCCAACAGGCTTGTGCTGTATCCAGCACAGGTGAGGAGAAGGCTTGGGTGCAACTCAGAGGAAGGGGAGTTCCCTCTTACCCCATGTCACATACCAGCCAGACTGATAGGACTACGAAATCTGAGCAGCTTGTGTAAAACCAATAGGGTCAGGAACAGGGATTATAATCCGGCCCAGGCTAGTCCCACAGCATGATTTTGGTTGGTACTATGACATGAGAATGAAGGGTTAATCCCCCACACTTTTGTGATCCCCTATCTTGGTTAGCTGTTCCATAGCTCCTATTTAAAACAACAACAACAGGACACGTGCGCACGTGCACGTGCACACACAGACACAGACACTCTCTCTCTCTCACACACACACACGCACACACACGCAGGGAAATGATGCATTAAAGTGGCTTCTCACGTCAAGAATTACTTTCCTCCAGAAAACCCAGATCTCTAGAGGAAGGGAAATGATGTGTTTTTAAGCAAGCATTTGGAGGTCTGGAAGTCATTGCATGAAGTTAACTGTCTTGTCAGCTCCTAAACTCACAGCAGCATACCAAACCCAGAATAACCTCTGTAATGTACAGTAATGATCACTCGATAACTTGCAGTTTAACTTGCATTTCCCAAAGGGCAAGTACACACTGTGCCGGGACAACTTGCTAACGCATTAAACAAGTGCTCTAACATTTGTGCTGTCTCCTTGTTCTCTTCCAGCTGCTGCTCTTAACCTGAAGAACTCCAAACAGCTTGGGCCCAGCATACGTTATAGACCACCCTATATTGCACTGCAATCTCAGTCGTATTATGTTAAGAATGAACCATTTGTGCCCCAAAAGACAAGCTGAGAAGAGACCTTCATCTGGGTCTTGGATAATGAGCAGAAACTGGTGCGACAGCAGAGTGGTTAACCCTTTCCATGCCTTCACTTTTCATATTGCTTTTCTCTGCAAAGTAGCAGATCTGTGTTGAATCCTGGGTCGGGAAGAGCAGGGAAACTGCTGTGTGCACCACCATATGGCCACTTACAACAGTGGAACTGTCATATGAGGCAGCCCAGTCCTAGAAAGGATTGGGCTGCCTGTTGATAAGAATAATAAGAATCTCCATTCCAGTTACTGGAGGGGAGAAGTCATATATTCATTTACTTCTTTATTGGCTTTGAAAGTGAAGTCAAGAATAATAGCTACTGAAGTAAGCAGGGTTATATTTTGCAGGGGAAAAGCAATTGCCCCATCAACCTCAGCATAGTTTTTTAAAAAGTCTGTTTAATGATGTTTTCTTCTTTTTGTAGACTGTACGCCCTTTGGAGGCAAGGATCCATTTTTCCTTCCTTCATTCATTCGTTCATAGCCAATCCCATCCTTCCCCTCCCTTGCACCAATGCATTACTGTCAGAAAGGCTAGTGCTGCATCTGAAGGGGTACAGACCCGGAGGTCTCTTTTAGACATAAAACAAATGTTCCTTTACCCAGGGGTAAGCCTCTGTGGCATAGACGGGTCTACTTATATGTGCACCAGCAAAATCCCATGCCATGTGGACCTGTGTAGTGGGATTCAGGTCTGGAAAGGGAGTTAGGATTAGTGAGCTACCACTGCAGTCAAACCCACCACCTTCTTGGACTGGATCCACCCTGTCACTCCCCTACTCCACCTACACCCTGCCTTCTTCCGCTCTCCCTGCCCTCTTGCCAACTCGTCTTGGCTCCCCTGTCAGCCAACCTTTGTCAGTGGGCCCATGACAATCCACAGGTGTGTGAGATGCTGCTACGTCCTCTCCATCAGCACTGTAAAGTGGTTGCAATTGGTGGAATGCATGTTCTGTTAGCTGCCGACCCAGATAAGAGTGGTCCACCATTCATTCATTCAGCTCTGAAAATTGTGATAGGTACATATTGAAATAATAAATAACAACAAATCACTGATTGATCTGAATGATGTCAGGAATTCTCCTCACCATCTATTATATCCCTAAAACATCATAATCATAATCAGTGTTGTTGTTTTTGGACCAAATCTTATCCAGTTTTCCAGATGTTTCCTGATATAGCAGTCCCAATCAGTGGCATAACTACATTTTGCACCTGGGGCCCAAAAATTTTTGACACACACCCTCAACAAAATTTGTGGACTCATCATGCAGGCCAACAGGCTATATGATTGAGAGTGCAATCCTAAACTGGAGTTAGGCCGACATAAACTAAGCCAGCAAAGTTTGGCCAGCACAAGGGCCACCATAAAGTGTTTTTGGACTACTCTTGGAGTCAGGGAGGATGGCTCACGTCTGTGTGCTGGCCTCTCTGACTCCGACAGTGGTCCAAATATACTTTACGGTGGCCCTTGTGCTGGCCAAACTTTGCTGACTTAGCTTATGTTGGCCTAACTCAGTTTAGGATTGCCCCCTGAGACCCTTGCATAAGACACTTGTATTTTGGTTTTATTTTTGTTTTTTGGCCATAACATTTGTTAGAACAAAGATATTACACTCTGGGTTTTTTCCATTGAATTCTAGGTGCAATTCCACATCCAATGGCATACAGCATGACAGTAGTATTTCGTAAACTCACAATTTTCAAAATTTGGGGTTCAGTGGTGACACCCCCACTGAGGATGGCACGTGGTCCCAATGGTGTGTGTGCAGCATTCTGCAGTGGAGGGGGAATCACGAAGGCCTCCTCAAGGTAAGGGAATATTTGTTTGCTTACCTTAGGGCTGCATTGCAGCTGCATCGGCACAAGAAACCTGGATAGGATTGGGCCCTCAGTTGCTGTGGGCATTTCTGTATGCATTTCATTTCCCATTCATTCAGCCAGATCGTAGACCTATTTGTGTTTGGTTTATCATATATGTGGCATCACAGTTCTTATAGTCATTCCCCAGTGTTCTCCAAAGGTAACTGCGGCACTAATTCTTTTGCTCTAATATTGGCTTTTTATTTGGAGAAGTTCTCAGTCAGTTGTCTCTTGTTTCAGTCCTCTTTCACCATCAGCTTCTCAAAATTAATCAGATTTGCTCAGCTTGGCCTCCCCTTCTTATTCTCTGCTGCCTCTTCCACGGAGTGCATAACCTGTTCATGCATTCTTTCTTCCTCTGAGCTTAATCAAAGGCTGAAGAAATGTTTTCCCTCTCACAAAGGTCAGACATGGAGACCTATAGCCTTGCCTTGTCTTTTTCATTTTGATATCCTTTCTAATAGACTATATTAATTTCAAGTTTCTCCCCAGCTGCTTCTCCAAGTTTGGCTTTCAATCCACCACCACCTTTTTTTTTTTTTTTTTTGCTTAGAAATTTACTATGCAGGGCAAAATACTACATTTCAATGATATTTTCATATCTATTATCTTATTTTTTAAAAGAAATCCTGAACTCACCCCTGGCAAATAAGACCAGCATAGAGTCAAAGGTGTTGAAATGTGTTGTAAAGCGTAATGACCTTTATTCAGAAGACTTTCTGCTCAGAGAGTAAAGATTAAGTAAATATTGATATGACCATTTTTCCATTTCTTGCAGAGAGAGAGAGAGAGGGGGGGGGCACAATCCTAACCTGGAGTTAGGCCAGCACAGTTAGGCCAGCAAAGTTTGGCTGGCACAAGGGCCACCGTAAAGAGCGTTCGGACCACCCTTGGAGTCAAGCACACAGAGGTGCACCATCTCCCCTGACTCTCCTGACTCCGAGAGTGGTCCAGATGCGCTTTACAGTGACCCTTGTGCTGGCCAAACTTTGCTGGCCTAACTGTGCCAGCCTAACTCTAGGTTAGGATTGCACCCAGAGAGAGAGAGAGACAGAGAGAGAGAGAGAGAGAGAGAGAGAGAGAGAGAGAGATTCCATGGCAAATAAAACCTTGTGTCTTGTGTCTTGTGGATAAAGAAGCCCATGTGGGTTTTACATCCAACTGTGCAGCTATTCCATTGGTAAATCTAATTTCCATGTGGATTTTTGCACATATGATCTGGGCCTGAGAATTATGTTTCCCAACACCAGGAACCTCCCACTTGGCTGTGGGATAGTAAGTAGATCTTGAAATGTCCTCCATAGCTCAGAAATCTGCAATAACTTACCACCTAGATCAGTGATGGCGAACCTATGACACGTGTGTCAAAGGTGACACACCACAACATTTGAGGTGACACACCAGCATTCACCAACACCTGGCAAAAACTGAGTTTAACTCATTTTTCGTTTTTGTAATTATTTGAAGTTTCTTTATGTGATACATAAAGGAAGGGGTGGATTGGAAACATGATTGGACTGTATTTCTTCTTTAAATAAATAACTTGAAAGAATTTTCTCTTTTGTTTGGGAGCGGGGTTGACAAACCAGCAGACTCAAATTAAGCATTTTCCAAAGTTTTGACACACTGAGCCTAAAAGGTTTGCCATCACTGGTCTAGATGTTATGTGAAACATGTCTTTTCCTCATAAAAAGTTTTTAAAAATCAGTATGAACAACAATGCACAAATAACAATGGTTTTACTAGCAGCAAGTCTTTAGGTTTTATAGATTCATATTTTATGTTCTTCCTTCCATCACCAGTGAGATATTTAAGGAACATTTAAAGCCTCAAGATTTCTTTGGCTAGTCAAGAGAACATGGAAGACTTTTGGAATTTTGCAATGATTCTGTGATTTACAGTGCAATCCTATACATGTCTACTCAGAAGTCAGTCCCATTGTGCTCCATGAGGCATACTCCCAGGAAAGTGTGTATAGAATGTCAGCCTTATACACAGAAATTATGGAGGACATAATCCTACAGCTCTAAATTGGCCTACTACTTCATCATTCAGAATGGAGGGAAATCTTTCCTAAATAACATGTCTAGGTAAGCTTCAATGGGATCATTCTTATTAGGTAATCAACTGTTAATTCAACTGTCTGTGTTCAATGACAATGAACCATAAATGGAGCCACCTAGATCACTTTCATGAATTAATCTCCCTGGTGGTTGCCAGATGTTTAGCTAGATTTTGAACTGTGTGCTCTGGTATACAGAAATGTTTCCATTAGACCAGGGAGGGCTTCTGGGCCTCAGGCTCTGCTGTAACCAGTCGTGTCATCCTACCGGTACGCTGGGCGGGATGTTCGGGTGATCGGCAACCCGCCCATCGCGTACCACTGCATTATGCCATTTGCGTAACCAGTTACGCCGCTTGCGTATGTTACGCAAATGGCGTAACGCTGCGGTACGTGACGGGCGGGCTGCCAATCACCCAGACGTCCCGCCCAGCGTACCGGTAGGATGACACCACTGGCCGTAACATCCTGGGGAAACCTCAGGACCAGCCATTTCCCAATTTCACACAATTTATCAAGGCAACAAATGCATGGGGAAGGTTCTCAGGAATGCCACAGCTGGGATTGGGGGAAAATGACCCATTTCTTTTCAGATTTTGCTAGACTTCAGAGGGGGGTAGGCGAGGCTTAAAATTCAGTGGCTGAACTCCATTTTGGAGTTTGTTCTGTCTCTAGTGGCATTTTGAAGAAAACCTTTCAGACACTTATTGGAGACTCCCACCTGGGGAAAGCATAGGACCTATATATGTCTTAGGATCACAAAAAGAACCACAGTCACTATTTCATCGTCACTAGACAGGCTTTGTCAGGCTGGATGTATACTATAGTGCGTGTGCAGTGAGGAAGGGGATTTGCAGTTCATTCCTTACAGGTTTCAAATTAAGAATATATAGTGGTCTTTTAAAAAAAAATCACTGACACACTTGGTGAAATTTTGTACTAATATACCACACGCTGAAGTGCTACACTTTATGAAGTAAAAAGCAAAACAAAAAACCTCCATCACTCTAGGTAATACTATTATTATTTTGAAATTGGCTACAACAATGTTGCTACCATCCTCCTCCTGAGATTTAATAGTGTCTGCTGGCAAGTAATGAGTTTCTGGACGTGGGAACCTGCCTGTATCCCTGCATTGAGATCGGCTGCTGGTGGGAGGCTTGCTGCTTTTGAACACCTCACTTCTTGGCAGCAAAGCACAAAAGCAGTACAGAGGGGAGGGAAGAACAGAACAAGGAGTTATGAGGTCTGTTGGTTCATGATTTGTGTTAACTGTAGCGACACGCCAATGTAGCTGCTTCTAGAATTGCAAGAAGTTGGAATGCTGGGATTATATCTGCAGAAGAGTGAGGAGTCAAATGCTTAAGAGAAAACCCTGATGGCCACACGTCAGCAAAGTAGGGTGAAGGGATGCAACTCTTCTTGTTTTTTACACCTCTCTGTGGAAGTCCTGATAATTCCATTGGACGTCCTTGTCCCTTATCAGCTGTTTTTTCCCCTCAGGAGGGTTTCTGCAATTTGGTTTGAACCTCACTTTTTTGAAAAGGCCAATACCACCCCTATCTACAACCACCAGACTGGCGAGGGAGGGACAGTGTGTTCAGGAGATTTCATGTTTTAAGAATTGGTCACGTGTGTTTAATAAAGTGGCCCAAGTTAAACCCAAACTGCAGTTTGGTGTCTTCATTGGGAGGGGTGGTGAGAGAGTAAATAGGCTACCTCGGAGTACCAGATGCAGGGGAGTGGCAGCATGATGCAAGTATCTTGTTCCCTTGGGTACTCCCTGAGGCATGTGGTGGGCTGCTGTGAGATACAGGAAGCTGAATTGGATGGGCCTTTGACCTGATCCAGCGGGGTTCTTCTTATGTTCTTATGAATGTAGTGAGCTAAACATGCAGAAAAAAGCCAAAACACTGATCCTATACCAGCAGTACCTCTTTGAGGTTCCACAGCCTAGATGCTGTAGTTGAAAACGTCCCATCATATCTCCCAACCTGGCATGTTTCAGTCAAAGGGGGGGGGGATGTCATCCAGGCCTGGGTTGTTGGAGAAAGCAACCAGGCTGGTTCATTCAACAGGAGGCCGTTAAGATTCACTGGCCCCAGGGTGGTTATTTTATTTTACTTTAGGACCTTAAAGCTGATGTGAAGAAAATTAAGAAGAAAATTAGTAACAAATACAGCTGAAATTACACTGAAATAAGGTGCTTGGAATGCACTTCAAACGTCTGTGATGGTCTGGATGTTGAAATGTAAAGCAGACAGGATAAAATTCTGTTCGAGGTTCCACTACATTGGGATGGAGGGGGGTTGATCTGTGCTGGATAGTGTGGAACATACATTTGAAACATCAGCTATGCAACTTTTGGTGGACTTCTGGATCCGGCAGTGTTCCTGGATGCTCAGGTGACAACAGTGGCCAGCTTTACACATTGCATCACTCCCTGTCATGGTCATTCACATCCTGCTTATATTTCTATTAAATCATTGCCAAGAGGGTGCAATCCTAACCCAGTTTCCAGCAGTGACATAGCTGTGCCAATGGAGCGTGTGCTCCTGAAGTTGGGGGGGGGGGGCTCACGGAAGCCTCCTAAAATAAGAGAATGTTTGTTCCCTTACCTCAGAGCTCCATTGCCCTTACCCTGGTGCTGGAAGGTTGGTTACGATTGTGCCCTGAGCCTTCTAGTGATGCTGGAAAATAAGCAGAAATTGACAGTGTCACCCAGGCAGTTGTGTGCATTGTGTGCATTCCGCTACACAATGCCTACATTCTCTGCTTGGGGATGGTGTGACAATGCACAAAACTGATGTAGGAGCTATAGCTATAAATCTTATGCCAGTGTTTCCCAAACTGTGGGTCGGGACCCACCAGTGGATCATAACCCAATTTCAGGTGGGTCACGAAGCACCTGGAGCAGTCATATTGAAAATATAGAAAGATGGGGTGGTCAAAAGCAGGAGGGCTGAGTGGCTGTTTTGCTTTTGTCAAGGTTGTAAATAGGCTTTTTTTTTCTTTCTGATTCACTTTGCTATTGAGAAATGGCTAAGAAATAACCCAACTTATTGCTGCGTTCTCAAAAAGCAGCAGGCTCTGGCATCATAATGACAGTACTTGCAGCCTGGCATCTCTTCCGGTGGATCCCAGACAGACTGCCATTCTAAAAAAGTGGGTCCCGGTGCTAAAAGGTTTGAGAGGCACTGTCTTATGCTGAAGGAATGCTGTTCTACCACATGGCCTGTGATCTCTGGGCTACTGAAGAATTCTATCTTGTTTCTTCTTCCCCATTGTTCGAAGTGAAGTTGCCCAGAATTCTGGACAGGAAAATCATCAGTATGCTGATTACATTCTGCACTCTCTCTCTCTCTCTCTCTCTCTCTCTCTCTCTCTCTCTCTCTCTCATTTCCACCCACTTTCAGTGGTCCTCTACTGAAACCACAAAAGCAAGACATTAAAATATGGCTTGGGCATCAAAGAACGTCTTGAGTAAGTCGCTTCTCATTTATAGACAGAGCTATAAGGTAATGCAACGCCACTACAATGAATCTACAGGATTGCAGAACCCCTGACTTCAAAAATATATACTTAAAAATAGAAGACTATTTGCTCCATCTGCTGTCAAAATTCAGTAACCACAGCTAATGTAAACATACAAAGAATAATAAGCTCTGAGCGACTACAATGGTCGAGGTAAGCAGCCAGATGTAATGCCATGAAACAGGAATTGTCAGTAATGAGCATCCTAGAATGAGTCCTTCTGCCCTTAGCGATACCATCTCGTTTCTCCAAGGTTACATTTTGATGCATCCATGTCAGAATGACCTCAACTCATCGTCATTTGAAACTTTCATTTATTCCAACATTCCCTTCACAGAGGTTGCAGCAAAAAAGCATATTTAATTAATATTATTTGTGCTGACTTAAGAGCACAATCCCAAACTGGAGTTAGGCCCGCATTAGCTAAGTCAGCAAAGTTTGGCTAGCACAAGGGCCACCATAAAGCATTTTTGGACTACTCCCAGAGTCAGGGAGGATGGCTCACATCTGTGTACTGGCCTCTCTGACTTCAAGAGTGGTCTAAACATGCTTTGCGGTGTCCCTTGTGCTGGCCAAACTTTGCTGGTTTAATTTATGCCAGCCTACCTCAGTTTAGGATTGCGCCCTTATTTATGTATTGATTATTATTACCTTAAATATTATACGTTAAATATTATACCTTAAATATTAAGGTATCTGAGCCATAAAGACTCGGAGTGGGTAACGGCCAGAAACAAATATCTATTTATGGTACTTTATATACTGTATATATATTAAAAAGAAACCTACCTTGATAACAAGTCTAGGGCTCATTCTTAGTCAAAAAATGTGTGTATTCAATAAGAAAGTTTTATATTACTGCTGGAAGGAATTCAAGCCTGGGCTTCTCAGGTCTCTGGAGAATGGTATTTTGGTGTCTGGAGAAGAAAAGTAAAATGGTGCCTCCCACTGGTGCAAAAAATAGAATAATCAAATAATTAACCCTTTAATGGTAACCCCAAATCAGCTCCCCAGGTGGCACTCTCACTCTGCCTAAAAGTAGATCTAACCCTCTTTAAGAGGGTTAAACTATAAACCAATCCATATCGTGTCCAAGTGACATGGAATTCACCTGGTTGGAATCCTGGCATACTCTGTTAGGAGGAGACATAATAGTTGTAACATGGGAAATATCTATGGCGGGCAGTTGGGTATCTGGTGTTGTTTCCCTTATAGAATTATATACACTGGTTCAGTGGTCCTCAATCATTTTAGACCGGAACTCACTTTTTAGGATGGCACTCATGTTGGAACCCACCGGAAGTGATGTCATTAACATGGAAGTGATGTCATAGCCAAAATTGACATAATCAAGCAGGAAGTGCCATCATTGTGACATAATCAAATGACACTCCTTGGAATGCAAACTGGTAACAATTGTACAACCATAAAACATCTCTGATAGAAAGCAAGATTAGGTCAAAATATTATATAAACGCACTGAACTAATTTTTTTTTTTTTAAACTCACTTCAAAATTCAAACTATGAACATTCACAAAAGGAATATAGCAAGAGTAAGGTCTGCAGCTTGCTGCAGATGATTACTTTCCATGACCCACCTGACATCAGGTTGTAACCCACCAAATGGGTCCCGACCCACAGTTTGAATAACACTGCACTAGTTGCTTTGATATGACAGCTTGAGGAGTAAAGCAATTGCAGTTTCAGAGCACAATCCTAAACTGGAGTTAGGCTAGCATAAGCTAAACCAGCAATGTTTGGCCAGCACAAGGGCCACCATAAAGCATTTTTGGACAATTCTCGGAGTCAGGGAGGATGGCTCATGTCTGTGTGCTGGCACCTCTGACTCCAAAAGTGGTCCAAACATACTTTACAATGGCCCTTGTGCTGGGCAAACTTTGCTGGTTTAGCTTATGCTGGTCTAACTCAGTTTAGGATTGTGCTCCCACTTTCCAATCTGGTTGTTGTTTCTATCCAGGCAAGCGCCCAGAGAGATCCATTTTCAGCTCAAACTGAGTTTCCAACTGTTTTTGTACTGTCTGCTGATGACATTATGGCAGCAATTACTTTAATTTTATTTTACATTCTGCCATTCCAAGGCAATTGTACAAGGCTGGAGAGACGGACATGGTTCCACTGTAGAGTTAGCATCCTTCCCACTGTTCGCTTCTGATGAATAGAGGGCATGATCAAGAAGCTACTACCAGCTGTGCATAGAGATCACAGCGCAGCCTACAGAAGGAGATATCCTTTCATGTTTGTGGACACCATGCTGCTGAAAGCTCTGGCAGGGTGATATTTTCTTGGTTTAATGTGTATAAAACCCAGAATGAATGGAATGTGCTTAGATCATCTCCTGTCTAATTCATTAATGATATAGCTTACAAAACCAGTATTGTCAGTATATTAAAATACATACATCTGTTAGAACAGAATTCAGCCCCTGGAAATATGAAACTATATTAGCACTTCACCAAACAAACAAATGCATAAGTAAAAGGAAAAAGCAACTCTCATTTCTTCTGTAGCTGCCATAAGCCCAAATATTAGGAAGGGCCATGGTTAATATGGTCCAAGATGCAGGTATTTATCATAGGACAACACCTAGCATATGCCTGGACAATGTATTAGAAATCAATTCAGCAGCCATGAATTGGGCGGCCTGCTAGGGGCTTGCAAGTGGGCTGGTGGGTTGCCTTTGGGGCAACATCTAGGGCTGATGGGCTGTGTTTGTGCAGGTCTTATCTGGGGACCAGTGATATGCATTTATCCAGAGGAGTGGTTGGAAAAGGCAAAACACAAAACTCCTAAAAGTAGAATTTTGGCAGCATGGGATAGGGGAGAACCAGCCATTTCCTGTTACCCTTTGGGCAATGAGACTTCCTTGAGGACCACAGCAGGACAGGACAAGGGAATTTAACAGACGTTCCTGTATGAGCAAAATTGTTGAGATATTGAAATGGGGCAGAGGAAACTTACAGACTTGTATGGTAGGTTTCTGCCTGGAGACATGGAGCCCAAATGGCAACATGAGATTCTGCCTGGTGATATGAGTAAATGATAACATAGAGATCTGCCAGAAGATAAGAGTTAAAATGGTAACATTTGAATTTGCCCAGAGACAGCGGAGAGTTTGCCTGGTGATAACGTCATATGATCGTGATGACTGGAGAATAAATAAAGACCAGGGATACAAGTTACCAGTTAGTTTGGAGAGTTTAGAGGTTTAACTGTCAAGTGTTTAACTGTCAGTTACAGAGAGAGTTTGAAGTGTGTGTGCTTGAGAGAAGTCTTTTGGATGAGAGCTGAACATTGATTTATAGAAGCTATGTACAGAGTTTGCTGAAGTTGCTGAAACAGATGTAAAGAAGATTAACTACAATAATACAGAAGTTTTGTTAAAGAAGTCTCTGAGTTATTTCTTGTCAGTGATCATCAGTGTTGGAGCTCTGAGTAGACCACTCTGCAGGAGGAGAAGAAGCATATTCATATTTATATATTACTAGCTTTTTGTTACCCGGCGTTGCCCGGGGGACAAAGTATCCCCAGCGTGTAGTAGGAGAAGGAATGAATACAGGGACAGAATCAAGCAAAGGAGCGTACTGAAATTGTCACAGGCACTGATCAATGTCTGCAGGTCCCGTGGCAGTGTGAGAAACTCACAGTAATGTTAATTTAACTCAAACCCTGTCTGTAACCCACATTGTTAGTTTCCCCTCCAGGAGGAAGAATAAATATGAGAAGACAGGGACAAAATCAAGTACAAGGGCAAACTGGAGCAGTCATACTCACTGACCAATGTCTGCAGGTCGTGTGTTAGGATAGCACTGAAGTATGAGAAAGTGGAAGAGGTGGCCAGCTAGCTCTCTGGAAATAGGTCCCTCTCAGATCCGACTGGGTGCTGGAACTCTCTGGATCATTTGCAACTCTTTTAAGCCAGTTTCACTTTCGGTTTGGCTTTGTGAATCACATAACCTGCAGAATCGTTTCTGACCACAGGGTGGCAGCAGACCTGTAGCCCAATGCAATCCCTTTGGTTCCTGACGATCTGGCCCCGCTCCCCCCAAAACGGGGGGCTGTAGGGGGGTCTGACCCCCGCAGTGTTCTTTGCCAGGCTGCAAGGTACGTGTGTGCCAAGTTTCGTGGCTGTGGGTCAAGGCACGGAGACGCCTATAAATAACATACATACATACACACATACATACACGCACACATACACACATACATACACACGTCCGTTTATATATATATATATATATATAGATAGATAGATAGATAGATAGATAGATAGATAGATTCCTCCACATCTCAAAAAATATAATAACAGAAACGTAGCACTTAGGCAAGGGGCTCTGAACATCTGACCTTTTTGGGCTGCTTCAGGTTCTTAGTACATATGGCACAGTGAGGGTGGGATCCTCCCAGCAGGGCCAGCTCCAGGAGCAGCAGGGCCCAATGTAGGGCATTCCTGCAGGCCCCACACCCTCCCTGCGGACCACCCCACTCACCAATAAAAGCACTCATGGTGCCATGCATGGCATCTGGAAATAGTTGGTGGTGACATGATGACATCATCGCTACCTGCTTCTGTGTGGCCCATTTGGGGCAGTTTTGGGAGACAGGGGCAAGTGGGAGGGCCCAAGGTAAAGCTGCTCTACTCACCCCACTGACTTACAGTTCATAGAGATCTTGGTTGTAGCAGCAGGCAATATACTCACTGCACTGGTGTGGGGCCCCCAAAGTGTGGGGCCAATGTAATGACATTGGTCACATTGGCTTAAGGTCGGCCCTGCCTCCCAGAACCAGTGTCATTGTGATGCTATCTTTGACATGAATTTGGATACCTGAATGCTTTGTCATGCTGCAATTGTTTGCATTTGGGTTGGGCCTTCCTTCAAGGAGTTGAAAGATTATCCTATTTGCTTCTCAAAATAACCCATTTGAGAGTGATTCTGCTGGAGGGTGATGACTTGTCCGAGGCCACCAAATGATTGCCACATGTTTTAACAGGGCCCTGAAACCAGACCTCCCTCGTCCCATGTACAGCATTCTGTCCACTCTGCCACAGCAATTTTCCCCTTGGCTAAACAATGCTCCAACTTTACCATGAATCTTACATAAGTACAATGTCTGACACAATTTCTTTTCTAATAGTACAACACCAGTCAGTAAAAACGAGATCGCAAAAAAAAGAAGAAGATTGTTTTCCTACACTTTCTAAAGATCAATTTCTTCACAATAACAAGGGCCTATTGCAGTCTGTTCTCTGACAGACATTTTAATTCTGTGTACTGCTGAAACATCATGTAGCAAATATCATTCTGGCTCAGATCCTATAATGGTTATGGCACTTGAACACAATTCTCTAATACCAGAAGTTTGCCAAATAATACGTTTCAAATTACCTTGCTCCCTCCCATGCATGACCCATGCATGGCACACAATTGCTCTGCGGACGATTTCAAAATAAGAGTTTCCAAGTCCAATATATGTTATTTTAGATTGCAAATCCTCTCTCTCTCTCTCTCTCTCTCTCTCTCTCTCTCTCTCTCTCTCTCTGTGTGTGTGTGTGTGTGTGTGTGTGTGTGTGTTCAGATTCTGAGCTGCATGCAATTGTGGGCAGTGGCGTTTCTACAGGGATGGCAAAGCTCTAAGTTTTGCAAGAAGCCTTACCTTGCAGTGGAGATTACTCCTCTCCTGCACCGTTTTAGCCAATCTTGGCGTTGCTTACTGACTACAGCAGCAAGGGAGAGGAGGGATTTACATGACAGGGTAAGGCTTCTTGCAACACTTATATTAGAGCTTTGCCATCCCTGTAGAAACGCCTCTGATTGTGGGAGGGCAATCAGCCTCCAGGAGGTAAGCCTGCACTTTTGGAGTCAGAGAGGCCAGCAGGCAGACGTGAGCCATCCTCCCTGACTCCGAGAGTAGTCCAAACACGCTTCACGGTGGCCCTTGTGCTGGCCAAACTTTGCTGGCTTAGTGTATGCCGGCCTAACTCCAGTTTAGGATTGCGCTCTGAGGGAGATTGAAAGATTGGGTTGGCCTTTACTACTTTATCCAGGAATGAGCTTTCACTGTTTCCAATATGAAACAAATGGAGAAAGTTCTAAATATTTGACTCAGTTATTTCTAAAATATATTATTCATTTTTAGAAATAACAGAGTCAAATATTTAGAACTTTCTCCATTTGTTTCATATTGGAAACAGTGAAAGTTCATTATTATGAATAATAAGGTCCTCCACCTATAAGGGACTAATTTTTTCCTACTTTCCAATAATCCATCCCATCTCCATGTGTTGCTAAATGATTAGCTTTGCATATAATAGAAAAGTCTGGCTGGCTGCTGTTGGAAACACCACTGTGTCAGGTGGACTTTGGTCTGATCTGTCCCAGAAGCTTCTAATGAGGGTAACAAAGAAAGGGCATGATGAATCTGGTGAAGTTGTCCCTATACCAGTTGTCCCTGGAGTTTGCATTCAGATTGATTCAATTGCATTCAGGTTTAAATCCAAAATAGCTAAGCAGATGGGGAGGTAAGGTTGCAACTCAAACAATGCATCTTAATTACAGAAAAAAAGATATATAAAGCAAAAGAAATATGTAAGGTGCTAGAACACGATAGCAAGAAGAATTCTTTCAATTTATAGGACTAATGCAAAGAGTGGTGAAGCTGTAGCTTGAGGGTGTGTGGCTAAATATGGAAATTATTCTTTCATATTTACTTGATAGTGATGTGCCCCTATCAAATGTTTTCTTTTTTAAAAGAAAAATATTAGGTAATTAAATCAGCACATGCAGACCTCTTCCTGGGGGCAAGTCAGACAAAGGTGAAAACCAAAGCACAGATGTTGAACAAGCAGAATAAAGGGAGCAGTTCTTGAACCAAGACAGACCATGTTCATCTGAGCAAGCCTTTCCAAGAGGATGAATGGGTATCTAAGGTCCTGTAGGAGGCCCAATCTGAGGTGAGAGCAGCACCGAAGCTTCTGGTGTCCTCACCTATGCCAGGAGACAAGGGGTGGCGCAAGGTGAACTGCTGCCTGAACACCACCCCCACCCCCAATTCTGCCATCCATTTCAAATCCTATCACCCATTCCCCTACACCAAACAACATGCTTGGACGTGTGCATATGCTCACACACTAAGAGAGCTCTCACAGTACATGTCCTGCTTCAACTGCTTTGTGTGTGTCAGGAACCCTCCAGGGCTCCGGCCTTACCTAGCATCGGCACCCTGCTCCAGGCCCCGCAAGATGACGGCAGGGCAAATGAACAGGGGACGGAGTTCCGCTCCTTGGCATAGCAGGCCTCGGCAAACACGCCCGGCCCACAGGGACCAGCATCCCCAGCCTCGCTAAGGCCCAACAGCGGCAGTGGCACATGGCCTAGGGTCACACAGGCAATGGCCTCAGAGCACCAGCCACACCTGCGCAGATGGGTGGCCTCACAGGCAAGGCTGCAGAGCCCAGACAGGGCCTCATCTCCAGCTGGGGTGTTTCCTCAGGAGCAAGGCAGCAACTCCAGAGTAGCCCTTCCAGCTGACAGCCAGGCCTTGCCCAGCAGGCAAAGGGAAATACCTGGAGGGAGGCGGGGGCAAGGAGAGGAACACCCCACCCAGGGGGCCAGGGATGGCTGAGCACTGGAGCAATCAGAGGGAGGGGGCAAGGCCTAGGGCAGTGGAGCCTGGGCCTCCTGCATTTAAGCCCCGGCTGGCCAAGGATGAGGGCAGGCAGGGTCTAGGCTGCTGGCAGGTTACAAGGCCCAGTTTGCCAATGACTTGGGGATCCCTACGGGGAGCAGGAAAAGGGTGGAGCAGCCCCTGAAGCTGAGTCTCTGAGGCCAAGCTTCAGCCAAAAGGGTTGGCGTGACGCTCGCCGGTGGGCATGCCAGGAGGAGGCCCAGCCGAGCCGATGGGGGTGCCCTCCCTCGCCCAGGACAGTGTGAAGTGACTTGAGGAGGAGAATGTTGGGAATGGAACCCCTCTGCTCCCAGCATTCTTTCTGCTGCCCACTTTCCATGAAAAAGCAGTGGAGCTGGAGGTTGGAGAACGAGGTGCAAGCTCCCTCCTCTCCAGGCACACAAGAACAGAATGGTGCTGCTGGGCAGGCAGTGGACTGGGAGAGATGGCAGATGGGTATGGGTATGGGTGGGTCATTGCCTCAGCCTATCACCTGCGGCAATGAGTTAAACTGGCTTCATGGCTGGGTTAGTCCTGCCAAGGGCTGTATCAAAATCCCCTAGCTACAGCTTTGGTAAAATCCTGCTGCTCACATAGGCCCCCGCATCACTTGATTCCTCATTACAATGACTCAGCATTTAGCAATTTGCTGCTGAACCCTAGAAACACATCCTACTTTGAGGTGGTGTGAGATCACAGAAATGTTCTCTCTGTGAAGATTGATCCCTGACATGTCATTTACATGATGCTACAATATGCCATTTAAAACCACTGCTTGTAAACCCACCTCGGTCTTCCCTAAGGCAAACGGCATAAAAGGTTTGCTATGAAACAGGAAGTCGTTGAGTAGAAGAATCTGTGTAGTTTATCTCGGCTTGATGTATTTTCCCTTCTGGCTCCGCATAATTTGAGATGCTTCTCTTATGTGTTCTGTTTGCCCTAGAGATTTATAATGGCCAATCAGTATTCATTTGACTTTCCTTTCAACAGAAAAAAAAAATTCAGAACTCCCTAATTTCAAGTTCCCGATATAAGCAAGTCATTGTTTAATCATTATATACAGTACTGTTCAAAGTAATTTGTCATCAATTTTCTTTCCAATTATACTCTCAAATGAGTTGCTCTGCTTTCAAATACTAATAGATTGGCAATGTTGGAAACTGCTCGGGCCATTTGTCTCCCAGCTCTGTGGACATCAGGGACAATTGTACTGCAGCAGCCACCAAGTTTCTGAAAGACTCCGCAGAACAACATAAACATCCTCCAATTACGAGATCTGCAATTTTCCTTTTCCAAGCCTGGCAATTTGGGTATTTTGGGGCTTTAATTGCCATCATTATGGGGAGTATTTGCCAAGCCATTGATTTGCACCAACTGCAGCTGCATCCCACCAAAGTGAGCCTTGGAGAATAGAAAATGTGGCCTCTGCCATTCGTTCCTTCAATGGAGATATTTAGAACATTGGCATTCCAAAAGGTTGAGGTGTGAGGTGTTAAGTGCCCAGAGCAGAACTGACAGGTCCAAATCGGATGTGACTTTAACAGTATCATTTGCCCTGGCATGCTTACTTTTCCCCCTGTAAATAGCCTGTGTAGGGGGAGTAATCCAGTTTGGAAATGCAATGAGGGACAGGGGGCTTTTAGTTTACTTCCCTGCCACAGGCTGATTACCTCCCCACATTTTGGTAATGGGGGATTCTGATCAGAACCATGGCAGTGGTCCCTACACTACCCACTGCCACGGTCCTAATTCAAATTCTCCCAATTCCCCTTTTATTTACAGAAAAAAGGGACACAACACAACTAAGACATTAGAACCAAGGACATTTCTAAGGGCACAATCCTATCCACACCAGCAGAACATCATGCAGGGTTGGCTTAAGCCAATGTGAGCAACATCATCACATTAGGCCTGCATGTTGGGGGCTGTGCACTAGCGCAGCGAGCATATTGCCTGATGCTGAAGCCAGGATCTCTGTGGGTCAAGCAGAGCAGATTACAGAGCAGATGCTCCCACCTGCCCCTGCCTCCAAACTGCCCAAAACGGGCATCCTGGAAGCAGTTGGCCATGACAACATCATGTCACCATCTATTTCCAGGTGCCGCACTTTGCGCATGGCATCACAAGCACTGTTCTTGGTGAGTGGGGGGGGGGGGGCTTGTGGGAATGTCCCACATTGGGTCCCTCCCGCCACTCCTCAAGCTGGCCCTGACACCATGTGTAGGGGGCCAATGACACTGGGCCAATGACAACCCGTCAGCGCAGAAGCCCCTTTGCCAATGGATGTACTGAGGATGCCAGAGTACAGCAAGAAAAGGCTGTGCAGTTGTAACTCTGACACAACCCAGATGCCAACACAACCCCACCAGCAGAGAGGCAAAAATGGGGGGGGTGATTGGGGCAGGATGCGGGCAGGACATGGGTGAGATGTGAGAGGAACTGGGCAGGATGAGGAGGAGTCAATGGATGCCAAAATTTAGCCCCTGTTCAGATGATACACACATACACACGGATGCCAGGAAAAATCTGTAACAGTGGCAGACTTGGGGTAGGTAAGAGGAACCTCATAGTGAGCAATGGAGAAGTGAAAAACAGAAGCAAATTCCAACTCCTATCGCCTGGCCATTACAGAGACTTGTGCTCCCAAGCAATATTTTGTGCTCTCATATGGGTGCAATAATTTGTTCAATATATTGTTCATGCTTCTTCTGTTTATGACTAATACTGGGTGATGTTCATCCTTGGAAGTAAGCGGATGCAACATTTGGTTGAAGATTTTTTTTTTTTGAAGGGAAAAGGGTTCAAGTACCACTTTTGGATTGCAAAGGATTTATTAACCTAGCATCAGCTTTATAAGCAACTTGAAGTTCGAAAAAAAGTCTCCACTCAGCCGCCTTTCTCTTACGTTTGGTGTGCGTTAAAACTTTTTATTAAAAATTTAAAAGTAAGCCCGAAAAAAGAAATAAACAATTACTGTAGTGACAGAACAAATATAACAGCTGAGCTATAGAAGGAAAAAGCAATTTAAGTACACTAAAGAACAATAAACATAGCAAGAGTGAAAACAGTATAAAGGGACAAATGAGATATACAGTGCCAGGCGAGCAATACAAGGTGCAAGTAAACACATTAGGGTATTAATCAAGAAAAATCATAGTATGGAATTGGATTTGCTTTGCAATATAATAAAAATAAGCCCTCCTGTCAACTATATTTTTACTTGCAATATTTTTTATCCCTAGCTGTTCTCTCTAAGGTAAGTACAGTGCTCCAGATCAAATCACTCCAGAGCTGCAGTCCAATGCATGCTTACCTGGCAGTCTATCCAACTGAAGGAGTTCCTTTTGAGTAAACATGCGAAGGACTGCATCCTGGCATTTCTTTCCAAAATTGCCACATCATTTTATGGCACTTTAATTCTGTCTCATGTGTTTGTATGAGTGATCTCAACATCTGAACATATCTGGAGTACAGTGGTGATCTAGTAGAAGGTATCGATGATGTACAACCAGCGGTGTTATGCTGCCGGAATGCTGGGCGGGACATCCGGGTGATCGACAGCCCACCCGTCGCGTTCCCCAGCATTACGCCGTTTGCGTAACCAATTACGCCGCTTGCGTACGTTACACTAATGCCGTAACGCTGCGGAACGTGACGGGCGGGCTGTCGATCACCCACATGTCCTGCCCAGCGTTCTGGCAGCATAACACCGCTGTGTACAACAGTGGTCCCCAAATGTTTTAGAACGGGACCCGCTTTTTAGAATGGCACTTGGGTTGGGACACACTGGAAGTGATGTCATTAACCTGGAAGTGCTGTCATAGCTGGAAGTGACATCATCAAGCAGGAAGTGCTGTCATTGTGTCGTAATCACACTTCTGGGATGCAAACTGGCATTATTAGACTGCAGCAATTGCAGAACCATGAAACATCCCTGACAGAAAGCAAGACGAGGACAAAGTATACCTAATGTTAGCATAATGCTAATTGAGCAGCAGTACTAACTACCAGTACGATTGAGCTGTACAATTGGAATTTGCAGGAACAATGCAAAAGCTACAAAGGGCAACTTAGCAAAGTACTGTATTACACTATCTCATTGGTTATTTGATCGTGACTTAATAACAGAGATTAACTGAATGTGATTTTAAAGTATCCACTTGAAACACAACTGGTTTACGTTTGCTTTTGGTAACACAATCATCTTCGGATGATATGCCACATCAAATATGTGACATTCAATGACAAAAATGACATCAAATATTTATTTTCCTCCGTTTGACCTTTGATGGATACTTACAAATGGACACTTTCTTAATGCATTTCCATAGATTTACAGTATATTCATCTCGAAACTCGAGCTGCAAAAGAATGATAGTGACTGCTTTCCTTTTAAGACCCACCACTTGTGAACAAATGCACAATTACCCAAGCAGACAACTAGAGCATGGTTCATTTTCTTAATGAATATTAATGAGGAGGCTTTATTGTTTTGAAGGATGAAATACTTAGAGAGACTTTCCCTATCCAACTGTTTAAAAGCTACTTAATGCAGGCCTGACTATTTATTTTTAAATGCAGACAGCATTAAATGCGTCCCAGATGGCTCTCTACTTTCCCTCCCTCTAAATATAAATTGTCTGAAATTCTAATTGCATGCCACTGTATTTAATATAATGCAAGCCCAAGCACATCTACATTTTAAAGTGGGTGTCATCCTGTTTTTAGAACTCTTTTTGTTAATTGAGAAGTATTTGCCATCACCCACAGAACATTACTTGTTAAGTACATTTTGCCCGTGCTTCTCATACAGCATTTGTCAACAGTTCCATTCAGGGTGGAACTACGGATTGAAACATGTGCATATTACACAGGCAATTAAGCCCATCCCTGGGGTTACATGTTACTTCAGATGGAACACAAGAGATTCTGGGGTCATCCTGGAGTCCTATTGTCTATGCAGGACTTTGTCCAATGACAGGGCAAGCCTGGTCGTGAGAGTGGAACTACAACTGATATGCTACACAGGCATGCAGCTGAAAATGGCAGTCCTGTGTTTATTACTATTACTATTGAAATGGGAGGAAATCAAACCAAGTGGGGTGATTTCTCTAAGCTCCTGTCTCTTTAAGCAGTGAGACCGGGCTCCCAAATATTGAGATGTTCATTTTTCCTGGCGTGCGTTCCCCGTTCCTGCTGAGGTCCGCAAA
>JAJKFI010013760.1:0-37186 GCA_029204185.1 Lerista edwardsae
GTGTGTGTGTGTGTGTGTGTGTGTGTGTGTGTGTGTGTGTGTGTGTGATTGTATGGGCATGTATGGATGGGGTGGGGGAGAGAAATGAAGCACGGAGAAACATCAAGATGTTCCCCATCCTTCTTCCTCCTCCTCAGGTAAGTCAGCACGAGGGCTGACAGTTGGCAGGCAGACTCCCAGCTGCATGAAGGAGTGAAAATGTGACCTTGATGCTGCATTTCTGGGGGCAGCTGGAATAGACCCCACAAGTGCAACCAGGGCATGACTGAATGGATGGTTTTGATGTGACCTCAGGAGGAAGAGAAGCATCAGATTTCTCTGAAGGGGACATGGTCCTTCTCAACACTACCCTGGAGATTGCTACAACTTACAAAAATGAAACGAGGTGCTTGTATGTAGCTCCAGCACAGCCTCAGCATGAACATGTGAGCCAAGCCTAAGAATATGCACAAAGCATCGAAGTAAATGCCATCTCACAGCTTGCATATGACATTTCCTTGATTCTGCTATTTGGAGCTAAAGATGGCACAAAATGATACAGGTTAAACAAAACAAAACAAAGGCCTTCCTAGCAGGCAAAATTATAATGTATTAAAAGCCTTCAGTGTCAGCTTGTTAACAACCCATTCCCTCTCATTGGCGTGTTTGACTGCCAATTTATGATTTAGAGATTTTCAAAAAGTGGCTCCACCGAATGACCTGAAACGTGCACTGTAAACAGTGTAAGGATAGACCTTTTTAGAGGTACAGGTGTTTGGACTGTCCACCCCTGTCATCATTTAAGAAACAGGGGCAGAATTTTGGGGATTTTTGGTTTATGGGTGGCCGTTTCTGAATCTGATTGGGCCCCCCCAAATCTGAAATGAAAGTTGCCATTTTGGCTTCCTGTGTTAGGGCAGGGGCTAACCTTTCTGAGTCAACTTTAAAGCTTTCAGGTACAATTAGCACCTGTAATAATTTTTTAAATAATTGGCAGGCAAATGCGCCGATGGGACTTTACACATCTACTTCCATTCAAACTGTGTTTCTTTGTAGGCTAACTATCTTTTTATTTTACTTTGGGGGACAAGGTAGGTGAAAACATAAGAGGAAACACATATCTCCTAACCTTTGTCCTGTGTTATTTCTAATGTTCTGATATGTCTTGCCTTTAGTTTTTGCAGGTTGCATGTAAATTCAGAGACTGGATAAATTATTGCATGTGGCAACAGAGACAATGTTTTTTATACTCCACAAAACTATAGACACAAAACATTAGAAGGCAACTCCAAGATCAACTGTATGAACTTCAGATCAATAATGACCTCTCACCACCCTCACAGGGTTGCTGAAGGAAGGATTGTCAACACAACCCTGAAGTCCTTGGAGAAATGGAAAACAAAATGTTAAATGTCAAATAAAGAAATAAAGTATATTCCTTCTCCTTTTTTCCCCAAGTGCATTTGTTTAGGTAGATATTCACATTTCATGATCACACTTGCAGCTGTAGGTGAGAATCTTTTACTAATTTCTAGAGTGGGTATGGGCAGACAATCAACTGCAGTGTGTACCTGAATCAACCATCTAACCTGATGGTTGATTTTGAAGACAGGCATTTAGCTAGGTGATGAGATTAGCTAGTTGAGGACAATTACCATGGGCAGCAATCTGCATAATGGTCTCCTATGGTTTACCTTTCCCAAAGCTATTTAGGACAATTACCATGGATAGCATCTTTCGGGACAAAAAAAAATCTAGATAAAACTCTCCTATTCACTCCTCTAATCACTGAGAATTCCCAAGGCATTTAAAAAATCAGGTGACCACTTTTACTTCAGTGTTACAATCTAGTCACCAAAACAAACCTCACTGCCCTTCGCCCAGCTGAGAGCCTGTGCTTCCGTGCTCCTACTCGCCTCTCTTCCTGAGATACTACAGAGCTTTCCCTTGGCTGATCATCAGTGGAGGATTCCAGGTGAGATATTCCAACATGGGGCAGGCATAGGGTGAATGGGATATGTGCTGGATGGGCATAGGGTGGCTGGGAGATGGGAGAAGGCTAAGAACCCCCTACTCTGTGCAGGTTTTGGAGTCTGGCATGTAGGGGCCTCGCATTGTGTAACCTTCCTAGCCTGTCTTCTCCCATTTTCAGAACCTGGGAAGAGGGGCGACATGTGTGAAAAATAGCTGTCTCAGAAGGCTTGCAAGTATTTTCCAAAACAGACACTGAATCAAAGACACTCTCTGTTCGCAAACGGGTACAAACAGCCTGGGGGGAGCATTGTGGTGAGGGGCGCTGTGCCATGTGCGGGAGTTGCTGCTGCTTGCTGATGCCGCTTCCAGGCGCAGCCTTGTGCCCACACAGGGCACAGGGCCCCTCACCACAGTGCTCCCCCCCAGGCTGTTTGTACCCACTTGCGAACAGAAAGTGTCTTTGATTCGGTGTCTGTGTTTTGGAAAAGAAAAATCATGTAGCTATCCTCTCTGCACTGGAACCTGGATGTCATTCAGAGATTTCTGTCTGTTATTGCGTGTGGGGGGGGGAAGGGGGAGAGACTGCGGCATCATTCAATGTACGTTTGCAGAGATGGTGGGCTGTTGGCTCTGTGTAAGAACAGACATTTCATTTCCCCTGATCACCATTTACCTCTGGAACTCTCTGCTGAGTGAAACTATATACAATTTGACTGTGAATAATCAGACTTGGCCAAGCCAGAGGTCTTCAGTTTCTTTTTTCCTTGGAGGGCCAAATCCTATCCAATTTTTTCAGAACTGGTGCAACCTTTCTAATGGATTGTGCACTGCACACCTTTGTGGATAGAAGGTCAGGGAAGCTTCTTCAATGTAAGAGAATATTTGTTCCCTACCCTCAGGGCTGCATTGTGGCTGCACCAATGCTGGATTCAGCACTTATTATTCCAGCACACAATGGTCTGAAACATGCCATTTCTCCTAAAATGTTGGTGTCTTTGTAGTAGTGTGTCCTGCAGCGTTATGGGAGAGGGGCATGCCGAGCTGTTGGGGGCCCCAACAAACTGTCCCCATGTCCGTGCCCCAATCAGCCCCCCTCAAATATAATTTCACCTAGACCCAGCGGCGGCATTCAGCCAGTACGCTGGGCAGGACTTACCTTTGACCGGCAGTTTGCCCGTTGCATAACGGTGCGTTCCGCCGCTTTCCTGCCCACCCCGGCGGGTGGGAAAGCGGCGGAATACGCCGTTACCCAACGGGCGGACTGCCAGTCAAAGGTAAGTCCCGCCCAGCATACCGGCTGAATGCCGCCGCTGCCTAGACCAATGTTGGTGAACCTATGATGCACATGTCAAAAGTGACTCACCATGACATTTGGGGTGTCATGCCAGAAATTGCCAGCATCCAACCTCAACTGAGTGTGTAATCATAACCAGCTTTCCATGGTAAGGGCACTGCAGCTCTGAGGTAAAGAAACAAACATTCTCTTACCTTGAGGAGGCCTCCGTGACTATGACTCCACTGCAGAATGCAGAACATGCCACATTGGCGGAGCTATGTCAGTGCTAAAATATTGGTTAGGATTGTGTCCTGTATTGGTTTGGGTATGTGTGTGGATGTGACACACCAGCAGAGTCAAGTTACGCATTTTTAGGCACTTGCCAAATCTTTTGATACACTGAGCCTAAAAGGTTTGTCATCATTGACCTAGACTGTATTTCAAAATCTTAGGTATGTTTTTGAGGCAACTTTCAGACAACTAACCCCTCACCCATATATGCTCTCCACAGATCCTTTGTTCCTGCCAGTGGCACAACTGCAGGGGAAATACCCACGAACCTGAGATACTACAGAGCTTTCCCTTGGCTGATCATCAGTGGAGGATTCCAGGTGAGATATTCCAACATGGGGCAGGCATAGGGTGAATGGGATATGTGCTGGATGGGAATAGGGTGGCTGGGAGATGGGAGAAGGCTAAGAACCCCCTACTCTGTGCAGGTTTTGGAGTCTGGCCTTGGCTTGTGTAACCCCCTAGCATGTAGGGGCCTCGCATTGTGTAACCTTCCTAGCCTGTCTTCTCCCATTTTCAGAACCTGGGAAGAGGGGCGACATGTGTGAAAAATAGCTGTCTCAGAAGGCTTGCAAGTATTTTCCAAAACAGACACTGAATCAAAGACACTCTCTGTTCGCAAACGGGTACAAACAGCCTGGGGGGAGCATTGTGGTGAGGGGCACTGTGCCATGTGCGGGAGTTGCTGCTGCTTGCTGATGCCGCTTCCAGGCGCAGCCTTGTGCCCACACAGGGCACAGGGCCCCTCGCCACAGTGCTCCCCCCCAGGCTGTTTGTACCCATTTGTGAACAGAAAGTGTCTTTGATTCGGTGTCTGTGTTTTGGAAAAGAAAAATCATGTAGCTATCCTCTCTGCACTGGAACCTGGATGCCAGTCAGAGATTTCTGTCTGTTATTGTGTGTGTGTGTGTGTGTGTGTGTGTGTGTGTGGGAAGGGGGAGAGACTGCGGCATCATTCAATGTATGTTTGCAGAGATGGTGGGCTGTTGGCTCTGTGTAAGAACAGACATTTCATTTCCCCTGATCACCATTTGCCTCTGGAACTCTCTGCTGAGTGAAACTATATACAATTTGACTGTGAATAATCAGACTTGGCCAAGCCAGAGGTCTTCAGTTTCTTTTTTCCTTGGAGGGCCAAATCCTATCCAATTTTTTTCAGAACTGGTGCAACCTTTCTAATGGATTGTGCACTGCATACATTTGTGGACAGAAGGTCAGGGAAGCTTCTTCAATGTAAGAGAATATTTGTTCCCTACCCTCAGGGCTGCATTGTGGCTGCACCAATGCTGGATTCAGCACTTATTATTCCAGCACACAATGGTCTGAAACATGCCATTTCTCCTAAAATGTTGGTGTCTTTGTAGTAGTGTGTCCTGCAGCCTTATGGGAGAGGGGCATGCTGAGCTGTTGGGGGCCCCAACAAACTGTCCCCATGTCCGTGCCCCAATCAGCCCCCCTCAAATATAATTTCACCTAGACCCAGCGGCGGCATTCAGCCAGTACGCTGGGCAGGACTTACCTTTGACCGGCAGTCCGCCCAGCGGGTGGGAAAGTGGCGGAATACGCCGTTATGCAATGGGTGGACTGCCGGTCAAAGGTAAGTCCCGCCCAGCATACCGGCTGAATGCCGCCACTGCCTAGACCAATGTTGGTGAACCTATGATGCACATGTCAAAAGTGACTCACCATGACATTTGGGGTGTCATGCCAGAAATTGCCAGCATCCAATTGAGTGTGTAATCATAACCAGCTTTCCATGGTAAGGGCACTGCAGCTCTGAGGTAAAGAAACAAACATTCTCTTACCTTGAGGAGGCCTCCGTGACTATGACTCCACTGCAGAATGCAGAACATGCCACATTGGCGGAGCTATGTCAGTGCTAAAATATTGGTTAGGATTGTGTCCTGTATTGGTTTGGGTATGTGTGTGGATGTGACACACCAGCAGAGTCAAGTTACGCATTTTTAGGCACTTGCCAAATCTTTTGATACACTGAGCCTAAAAGGTTTGTCATCATTGACCTAGACTGTATTTCAAAATCTTAGGTATGTTTTTGAGGCAACTTTCAGACAACTAACCCCTCACCCATATATGCTCTCCACAGATCCTTTGTTCCTGCCAGTGACACAACTGCAGGGGAAATACCCAGGAACCTGAGATTTTGCCAGCATCAGTGTCTATAAAAAACAAGTATGTGTAACTATCTTTTTTCTGCAAAGGGGGTCCAGAGTTCCACAATTGAGTTCTTGAAATTCATGGATTTTTGACCTTAGTGGCACTTGAATATTTTCTAATAATCTCCAATGTCTCTGTTGTCAGGAATGACACACAGACAGAGATGCCTGACAGCTAAAGAGGTCCTTCATCTGCTAGAGGAGGAACAGGACCTTGATGCAGTGATTATCCCACCGGATGTGGATGAGCTCACGGATAAGGAGCAAATCAATGATGGGGAACTATTTCATTATGCTATAGATTCTCCACCAGCAGACATCACGGGCACCTTTGAGGTGGAAACAGATGACCCTACAGAGCCTGAAGGGGCAGATTCGGAACCCTTGCCTTCCAACAGTCAAGAAGCTGAATCTTCAACAACTCAGCCACATCCCCCCAAAAGAAGCCATTACAGCTCAGAGTCAGACATCCTAGCAGCAAACTTAGTTGGAGCTGCACAGCAACCTAGCCGGGCCACACATGGCAAGAAATGCCATCAACCCCCTGCCCAGAAAGAACACACAACAGCAGCAGCAGCAGCAGCAGCAGCAGCGCCAAGCCAGTCCACGCGTGGCAAGAAACGCCATCAACCCCCTGCCCAGGAAGAACACACAACAGCAGCAGCAGCAGCCATGGTCAGTAGGCATGCAGGTTACAAGATACCAAAGTGGACCAAAGACAGCCCCCAATTCAAATCCTCTCCAAATAACGAGTCAGGCTTTGGAGGCTTTGGAGGAGAAATATGGATTCCTCTCTCCGAATGAAGTTTTCTCATTGTTTTTCAATGAGGAAATGTTAACATCCATTGCAGAGCAATCCAATGTATATGCCAGGCAAAAAAAAACAATCACACTTTCAAAGTTGACCAAACTGACATAAAAAAAATGATTGGAATATTATTTCAAAGTGGATACTTCCTATTGCCACAGATTCTTTTGTATTGGAGTACTAACATCGACAAGGGGTTGAAAGTTGTCCTAAAATCCATGTCAAGGAACAGATTTCAGGAAATCAAGAGATTCCCTCATCTTGCTGACAACACACAACTGGACCATGGGGACAAGTTTGCCAAACTGTGTCCATTTTTCAGTATGCTCAACCAACGGTATATGCAGTTTGGGTTATTTTTGCACCAGCTATCCATAGATGAACAGATTGTCCCCTACTTTGGAGGACATTCTTGCAAGATGCTCATGAAAGCCAAACCTGTCAGATTTGGTTACAAGATTTGGTGTCTTGCCGGAGTTGGTGACTATCTTTTTCAATTTGTTCCCTATTCAGGGGCAAGCCAAGCCCCCCCCCTCCCCAGAGGGCAGGGACTTGGAGAGAGGGTGGTGCTTCAGCTTCTAGATCTTGCTGGTGCCAAACCTGAGCATGCCATTTTCTTTGACAACTACTTCACTACATACAGACTGATGTCTGTTCTTACAGACAAAGGTTTCCATTCAACAGGAACTCTGAGGGAGAATAGACTTCCATATTGTGAGCTGCTGGAACCTACATATCAAGTGAAGAGAGCTCCAAAAGGGCATTTTGATCACACATTTGATGTAAACAATAAACTGTCTGTGGTGAGATGGAATGACAATTCTGCTGTTACAGTTATATCAAATTTCCTAGGTGCGCACCCAATTGAGAAGGTGAGGCGGTACAACCGTACTGAGAAATCTCAACATTTTGTGCCAGCCTCACATAATCCATATGTACAATAAAGGTATGGGAGGTGTGGATGCTCATGACAATGGCGTGGCTAATTACAGGAGCACCATGAGGGGAAAGACGTGGTGGTGGTACCTTGGTCAATGCGTGGCTCTTTTATAGGAAGGTCCCCGAATCAGAAATTCCCCTCCTGGACTTTAAATCTGAAGTGGCAGTGAGCCTTATGTTTGCTGCTCCAGACAGAGGGGCAGGTGCTGAGGGAGCTGGACCCTCAATTCAACTGACAAGCCCAAGAAGGGGTCCTACTGTGACTGAGCCACCAATAAATGTGCGATTTGATGGGCAGGGACACCTGCTACTCAGAAGTCCACAGAGGAGGAGAGTCAGATGCCGCATCTGTAGTACCCATTCCATCTACAGATGTGGAAAATGTGATGTCTCTTTGCACCCCAAATGCCTAGAGAAATACCACACAAAATAGTACCTCAAAAGTACAGCTTCTGTATGGGACTGCAGTAACCCTACCAATATAGAACTTATTGTGGAGTATGTGGCTTTCCTGTTTTCCATACCCATGTTTATTTTTATTGCCAATTTCATTGTATTTTCACTTACGTTTCCATCGAATTGCACTAACCATTTGTTTTCTATCTTTCCTGTCCTGATTTCTAGTTTGTTTAGTGAATAAATTAGTTTTTGTTGCCTTCTCAGTAAAGCCTCTGTTTTCCCCGTAATATGACTCACTCTGCTATTGGAAAATGGCTGAGAAATAACACATTGCTGCATTCCCAAGAAAGCTACAGGCTCTGGCATCATAATGATAGCACTTCCAGCCATGAGATCACTTCCAGTGGGTCCTGGGCAGATTGTAATTCAAAAAAGTGGGTCCCAGTGGTAAAAGATTTGAGAACCATTGCCCTAAGAGGTGGTTTTCCCCATCTCACTGGCAAACAAAAATTAAAAACTGGCCTCTTACAGCCTTTCAGTCACAACTCAAGGACTGCTTTTGTCCTTCATAGTCCTGTAATATCAGCTTGGATCTGATATCAATTACACATCTTCTTGCCAGACAGATGGCATTGATGCAATTGCACTCTGTGTCTTAGCCTAGATTTGATGAAAAATCAAGATGGCTTTTGTTGTTTCGGAAGTTGGCACACACTTAGCAATGTATTTTTTCTAACATACATGTTGTGGCAAAATGCAAAATGTCCTGAGTTCGACTGATATTCATGAGCAAATTTTAGGAAAGCAAAGAGAATGGTTGCTTTTTGTATCACCTTGGAAGGCAGGCAGAAGTTACAGCCATTGTCTGCAATGACACAGCTAGCAGAAGCTCCTCAGGAGGACTTCTCAATAGTTCCAATTTTGACTATGAAAGCATCCAGGTCCTTTGTTCTGAGATAACAAAGGCGATCAATTGCTACATCTAAAACCAAGGCTCAGTAAAACTATCCACTTGGTATAGGTAGATTACAATCTTCCAAAATCCGGACATGTTTATCCAAGACTTTTTAACAAAAAAACTTTCTGAAGTTGACCACTAGAAGATCTTGTGCTCATTCCCACATCCAGTGCTGGGACAGGCTGTGAGTTCTATTCTCTATTCTGGAGTGTGCACCTGTGCAGACATTGTTGAAAAATGTCACAGAGGCCCCCAGACTGCGTGAGTAACAGTGAAAAGAGCAAAGCATTTCTCATTATATTTACACAATTATTCCAGAATTCAGACACCTTCCCAACGCAAGCAGTCCAGATGAGGGATAATCAACCTGTATCAGCCCTATTAGCAAACAAGCCCCTTCCAACTTCTCCTATTTTCCACCCATGTCTTGGGCAGTTCTGACATTTGTGTGCTGGAGGTCCTGGGTCAAAACAGTGCACTCTCCCCTCCCCAATTGATTACTCCAGGGATATGGGCAGCAGTGCTTCCTTTCACCGTCCCCAATGAGAGAATGGGAGGAATCTATAACAGCTGACTTGTATGGATACAAGTCCGTTCAGATGGGTGGATATGGGCCCTTTGATGGACATGGGCCCTTGAGTCCTCAGCTGGTGCCTAGCTTGGCTTATTTATTTATTTATTTACTAGATTCCTATCCCACTCCATCTCCCTGAAGGGCTAACCTCTGAAATTTCCCCTGATCCTGGATCCCCAGCTGGATGGTTCCTCAAAGCTGTGAAGGCGTTTCCAAGCCTTGGAAATAAGGGGGCTGTACAGCATCCTCTCGGGTAAAGCATGCAACACATGAGACACGTGCTTGCTTCAGATTTTTTCTTGCTGAAAATCATCACTACATTCCAAGGCAATGTCAGGTCAACTGCAAAGCCTCAGAAAGGGAGCCGTGCTTCTTATCTTGTCTAAAGAGTTAAGCCAGGGTCAAGACAGGCAGTTCCGCTTTTCATATATTGCACCCAAAACCTAACCACATGACACTGCCTTTGGTCAGCTGACTCAGGGCCTGATCCTAACCACCTGGTGTCATAAAAGTGTTGTAAGGCACTTTTAGCACTGGTGATATGCAGTGGTGGGATTCAAGTAAATTAACAACCGGTTCTATGTCCTCCTTTCTTTGTACTGCTTCTTACTACACTTTTTGGTATATCAATAAATTAGCAACCGGTTCTGCAGAACTGGTGAGAACTGGCTGAATTCCACCACTGGTGATATGATACCACCAGCGCTGGGCCAGCACCAGTAGACATTCGGCTTCAAAGCCAGGAGGACCCAGGACTGGAGCTGCCTGGCAGTATGTGTAACCCCTGCTGGTGGTGTGCTCTTTTGAAGTGGGGGAGAGTATGGGGAGGGCATGTAGAGGGTAGAACTGGGAGGGGGCAGAGGAAGGTCAGGCCTCCACTGTATCCTATTCTCTGTATTGTGCTATGCCGACTGACACAAAGGTTCTCAAGTCTGTGATGGTGAAATAGCTGACACAGACTCGAGGAGGCCCATTGGCAGGCCAGCACTCATTCCATTGGCACTCCCCAGCACCTGGGGAATGGAGGGCAAAGTCCCTTTCCCCCCAAGGAGTTTCCGATAGCTGCCCCGTTCCCGTAGGATGCAGCAGTAGCCATTCTGGCACCGCTGCTCCTACGGGAGCCAGGAAGTTTAGGATTGGATCCCCTACACAAACTCTGGTAGGCCAGTTGATCACCTTTTTGCATCACAATGACTGAAATTCACAGACAGAGGTGGGCCTTCTCTGAAGCAGCTCTTGAGGAAAGTCTTGCAGACAGTTCTGTATGTGTACCAGAGCCCCTGTGGCCACAGAAACAAATCGAAGACTGCTTTCTCAAGACAGCAATCTTTCTTTCTCTAAATCGTATTTACGCCGTGATTTTCACTTCAGGAAATATCGGCATAAGGCTTGGTATTGACATGAAACCTTCACTATATTTAGAATAAATTCCCATGTGAGGAAAAAAATGTGCCTGGTGTTGCATAGGTGTTGGAAAACAGCTTCACATGATTGTTTCTACTTTGTTTTCACTCTTGAGACCACCTTCTTATTTCAGACACAGATCTGTCATAGAATCACAGTGAATGTGTTAATGTATAGCACATTCCCTCATCTCCATTGCAATATTTATTGGATGCTAATCCTTACTATTTGTACATTACCATATGTGCCACATAATCACAGATAATTCAAAATAGTTGCCTATTTTGATTGACACCCAATTAAATTTTAAAATTGCATCTGTAGTTATGAAACTTTATGGCCAATGCCAAAATAGTCCGCTTGTTTGAGGTGAGTAGCCAATGTGACATCACCAAGAAAGCTACACAAAGAGCTACACAAAGAGAAGTAATTGCAGACCAGCACAAAGTGCCTGGATTGAAAAATGTATTTTCTTCTCTCTTTTGGATCAATTGTATACAGTAACTGAAGAAATACAGACTATTTTTGTAACCTCACAAGAAGTCCATTTTTTTGCCGTTTTTAGAATATAAAAGTATGTTTCATGTATATGCACTCTGTGATTCATTTTTTTTGTTGATCATCTGCTCAACTAAACCATACTTATTTACAGCATATTCAAATATTGCTCCCCTCCCAATCTTCCACTCTTCCTTATCCACTTGCTTGTTTTGTGGCTGCTGTCTCCTTGTCTTAGACCAGTGGTTCACCAAAATTTTGTGTTGCACGCTCCATGCTGCGTGGGACTTGACTGAGAGGAGACCACATGGGGAACACTACTGTATGTGCCACCATGGAATAAAGGTGGAATATAAATGAAACAAACACATTAGAGCAGTGGTTCCCAAACTGTGGGTGGGGACCCACCAGTGGGTCCCAAGCCAATTTCAGGTGGGTCGCGAAGTGCCTACAGCAGCCATATTGAACATATGGGAAGCTGGGATGCTGGAAAGGGAGAGGGCTGTGTGGTTGTTTTGCTTGTGTGAAAGTTTAAATAGGCTTCTTTCTTTCTAATTCATTTTGCTATTGGAAAATGGCTGAGAAATAACCCAAGTTATGGCTGCATTCTCAGGAAAGCAACAGGCTCTGGCGGCACAGTGGTGGCACTTCCAGCCATGACATCATTTCCAGTGGGTCCTAGACAGATTGTCATTCTAAAAAGTGGGTCCCAGTGCTAAAAAGTTTGAGAACCACTGTTCTAGACAGGTTTAGGCCACAACCAGAGGCAAAACTACATGTTGTATTAAAAATGTATAGTTTGTCTTATGTGTTTGTTTTCAATTAATGGCTGCAGAGGTTGGGATCAGGGTTGGGACCACAGTGTACAGACATGAGGTATTTATCTCACTGTGCCTTTTCTCACTGTGCCAATGCCCCTTAGCCTTGTGTGACCCACAGAGGTGGATCTAAGGGGGGGCAAATCTGTAAGTTTTGCCAGAAGCCTTACCCTGTCATGTAAATCCCTCCTCTCCCTTGCTGCTGTAGCCAGTAAGCAAAGCCAAGATGTTGCTGTTCCCTGTGAGGATTGGCTAGAACAGTGTAGGAGAGGAGTGTTTTCCACTGCAAGGTAAGGCTTCTTGCAAAACTTACAGATTTGCCCCCCCTCTGGTGACCCATAGCCTTCCATAGCATAGGCAGGGCAGCAATGCAAAAATCGTTGAAACATTGCTGATTTATCAAATTTGCACCCTGCCCTTTAGGGTAAAATCCTCTGAGAGTGACTCCTCTGAGAGAACAAGTAGGTGATGGTGATGAATATTTATGCATATGGCTTTTTAACACAAAGTGTTCATAAAGTGGTTTACAGGGTAAAGGAAAAGGAAGAGTGTTCCTTTTTCCAAAGAGACTTGCCAGCTAAAAAACAAAACAATGACAGCTACATAAATGTAACCAAAATAGACTCAGAAGAACGAAATGATAAGTCAGTTAAAGACAAAACCATCCAAAATCTCCAAGCAAGCAAGCAACAAAATAAAAAAGAATCTTCTTTTGGAGTCTAAAATGAATTGCCCATTCTTCAGCTAATGTGAACAATGAGTTGCTTTCCGTTTTTCGTTGGCTGCAAAAAGACATGATAGAACTGTTTGGCTAAATATTATATCAATAGCCTGTTATTGATGAGTTGATGCGTTTGAGTTTAAAATATTTGCTTAGGGGTAGGATTTCGAGAGTGGTGGCAGTTCTTGTAATGATCACCAGCGGCTTTTAAGATGAGTGAGCCTGTGCTGAGTAGACTGTGATTAACTTGTCACTTGCCATTACCCGCTGCAGCTGTTTTCATTGTTTGATGAGTCTTGCATTGTGTCTCAGGGGAGACTGAAAGAGAGATATTAAGTGCAGTGCACTGTTTATATTGTCAAAATGGATTTCACCTCTCCAGTGCCAAGCACGTCTACTTTTCACAAAGTCAACACTCTGCAGAGCAGAAATCCCTTTCACGCAGTCACCCAGCAGCAGGGCTGCTGCCGCAGCACAACCCGACACCAGGCTGGAGTGATGTGCATGTGAGTAACACAACCAGGTTGAGAGGGTGGATCCGATGGGGCTCCCGGTCACCTAATCAACAGGCTTCCGCCCAACCGAGCACCTAATCTGGGGTAAAGGCTCAGACCATGGGCATCTTTGATTAGAATGAAAGTGTCGTCCATTTAACCTTGTTTGCAAGATCATGCTGTACGTTCTGTGTTTCTGTGTGTTGTGTGTATAATCCAAGTTTCCTAAATCTGGATGTGGAATTTAAAAGAGGACCTGCAAAAGACTAGCTTGCCTGCACCACGAGCAGGAACTTACGAACATAAGAAGAGCCCCACTGGATCAGGCCAAAGGCCCATCTAGTCCAGCTTCCTGCATCTTGCAGCGGCCCACCAGCTGCCTCAGGGAATACACAACCAGATATCTCGTTGCCATTCCTCTGCATTCCGCACTCCGAGGTAGCTTAGAGCTCAGATGAGAGCAATGAGGAACTGAGGGAAGAGGTAGTGGAAGCTGTTGGCTGATGTTTTCTTAGTTTTGCTGCACTGGAGATGCAAAACTTTTCACCATTGAGATTTTGTTTTGAGAAACATTTATCTGCAAATAAAATAATGAAAGTATGAAACACCTATTAGTGATGCTAGAGATCCCTCTTGATCATCATATGTCCTACCATCAACTGTCCTACACAGAGCCAGGCCATTGCTTCATCTTGTTTGCACAGGTTTTTTTAAAAAGGGAAGAAGGGGTGGCCCTCAGGGCAGTGAGAACGGATAAAAGGAAACACTTTTTTTTACCCAGTGGGTAATTTATCTGTGAAACTCCTTGCCACAGGAGGTGGTGATGGCATCTGGCCTAGGTGCATTTAAAAAAGGATTAGACAGATTTCTGGAGGAAAAGTTCATCATGGGCTATAGCCTCATTACATTAGAGGTAGGCAGTGGTGCAATTCAAATGAATTAACAACCGGTTCTATGACATCATAGCCGGAACCAAAAAAACCCCGAAGCCAGCTGAGGTAAGCGAGTGGGTGGGGCCCGGCCATTTAACAACCGGTTCTATAGAACCTGGGCAAACCCCCTGAATTTCACTACTGGAGGTAGGCTACTTCAGAATGCTAGGTGCAAGGAAGTGGCAATAGGATGCAGGCATCTTGTTGTCTCGTGTGCTCCCTGAGGCACCTGGTGGGCCACTGTGAGATACAGGAAGCTGGACTAGATGGGCCTTTGTCCTGGTCCAGCAGGGCTCTTATATTCTTATGGTGTTGTCCGGAACCATGCCTATACTGGCTGTGAGCTTGCAGCCAGTATAGGCATGGTTCCAAACTTCTCTGAGGGCCTCCCCCTTCTTCCTATTTAAAAAAGGGGGAAGAAGGGGGCAAGCAAGAAAGCAGCTTGTGAAAGCAAGCAAAAAAAAAAAAAGATGGCATTATTCTGAAGAGCCACTGGAAGTAATTGTGGTGATGCAATTATTTCCGAGTCAGGCAGGGGCAGCCCTGGCAAGGGGCAGGAAAGCCAGTGATGCAGCTCACAGTTTCATGCTGGGTTCCTCCTTTCTCTCCGAGCTCAGTCTCTTCAGTCCTCTGCTCCCTGGGTTTCCTGCAGTTGAAAACTTCTGCTATCTTTTGTAACTCTGCACTGTGCATATCCTTAAACTACCGTTTTATCTTGTGATCGTCTCACTTGCTCAGGTGTCTTGCTCCTTTGTGGCTTGGAGTAACTTAAAAGAAAATGGGTATCAAAGTTCACTGCCAAACTCTGCACCCAGCACAGAAATTTCCACGGTCACAGGTCAGAGCGCCTTATGCCTCTGGAATAATGCGTGACAACGAGAAATATTCCTTTTTGCCATTTCAATTGGACAAATGTAGAACATTCTATTTGCCACCAGAAAGAAAAATTACCCATATAAACGGTGCAATCTGACTGCGAGCAATTTCCTTTGGTATCATAAAAGGTCATTTCAAACAATTCTACCTAATGCTATCTGAGCAGTAAAAGCAGCTGCTAGGATTAGGAGGGTCAAATGCAAAAAGGACAGGGCTCCCACGTCTTTGATAGCTGAACAGAAGACAAAATGTTGCTGCATGTCACACATGGGGTGAGACAGAAGCAAAAAGAGGGAAAGGAAAAGGGGGAGTCTCAGTAACAATTAACGATCAACTCTTGAATATACTGTGCACACCCTCTGGCATTTCACAGGTGAAAATAGGTGATCTTAACACCCCAGAATCACTTTACAAGCTGCTCCTCCTCCAGTACCCACACGTTGGTGAAGACCCTTTGCTGGCTGCTTTTGGATGAATTGATCATTTACTCTGCAATTGCCTCTCCTCCCTTGGTTTAAAAGCAAAGAAGGCAATTTTGGTTGTCTGCCGTCCAACAAGCTGCAAAGTGTTCCAAATACACTCTGCCAACCTCACTATGTGAAATGGCAAGCTCTTGCCTTACAGCACAGTCCTGAAGCTGGTAAACTCTCTTGTGCTCGCTCTTGAACATGCTGTAAAGCACTGTTGTGAACATGCTGTAAAGCACATTTGTGGCGATTCGGAAGGAAGGAAACTGAACCAGCTTCCTTCTGGAAGGAAGCTAAACATGCCCTCGAGCACAATTCTGACTTGCACTGGAACAGGCAGGCCAACAGGCTTGTGCTGTATCCAGCACAGGTGAGGAGAAGGCTTGGGTGCAACTCAGAGGAAGGGGAGTTCCCTCTTACCCCATGTCACATACCAGCCAGACTGATAGGACTACGAAATCTGAGCAGCTTGTGTAAAACCAATAGGGTCAGGAACAGGGATTATAATCCGGCCCAGGCTAGTCCCACAGCATGATTTTGGTTGGTACTATGACATGAGAATGAAGGGTTAATCCCCCACACTTTTGTGATCCCCTATCTTGGTTAGCTGTTCCATAGCTCCTATTTAAAACAACAACAACAGGACACGTGCGCACGTGCACGTGCACACACAGACACAGACACTCTCTCTCTCTCACACACACACACGCACACACACGCAGGGAAATGATGCATTAAAGTGGCTTCTCACGTCAAGAATTACTTTCCTCCAGAAAACCCAGATCTCTAGAGGAAGGGAAATGATGTGTTTTTAAGCAAGCATTTGGAGGTCTGGAAGTCATTGCATGAAGTTAACTGTCTTGTCAGCTCCTAAACTCACAGCAGCATACCAAACCCAGAATAACCTCTGTAATGTACAGTAATGATCACTCGATAACTTGCAGTTTAACTTGCATTTCCCAAAGGGCAAGTACACACTGTGCCGGGACAACTTGCTAACGCATTAAACAAGTGCTCTAACATTTGTGCTGTCTCCTTGTTCTCTTCCAGCTGCTGCTCTTAACCTGAAGAACTCCAAACAGCTTGGGCCCAGCATACGTTATAGACCACCCTATATTGCACTGCAATCTCAGTCGTATTATGTTAAGAATGAACCATTTGTGCCCCAAAAGACAAGCTGAGAAGAGACCTTCATCTGGGTCTTGGATAATGAGCAGAAACTGGTGCGACAGCAGAGTGGTTAACCCTTTCCATGCCTTCACTTTTCATATTGCTTTTCTCTGCAAAGTAGCAGATCTGTGTTGAATCCTGGGTCGGGAAGAGCAGGGAAACTGCTGTGTGCACCACCATATGGCCACTTACAACAGTGGAACTGTCATATGAGGCAGCCCAGTCCTAGAAAGGATTGGGCTGCCTGTTGATAAGAATAATAAGAATCTCCATTCCAGTTACTGGAGGGGAGAAGTCATATATTCATTTACTTCTTTATTGGCTTTGAAAGTGAAGTCAAGAATAATAGCTACTGAAGTAAGCAGGGTTATATTTTGCAGGGGAAAAGCAATTGCCCCATCAACCTCAGCATAGTTTTTTAAAAAGTCTGTTTAATGATGTTTTCTTCTTTTTGTAGACTGTACGCCCTTTGGAGGCAAGGATCCATTTTTCCTTCCTTCATTCATTCGTTCATAGCCAATCCCATCCTTCCCCTCCCTTGCACCAATGCATTACTGTCAGAAAGGCTAGTGCTGCATCTGAAGGGGTACAGACCCGGAGGTCTCTTTTAGACATAAAACAAATGTTCCTTTACCCAGGGGTAAGCCTCTGTGGCATAGACGGGTCTACTTATATGTGCACCAGCAAAATCCCATGCCATGTGGACCTGTGTAGTGGGATTCAGGTCTGGAAAGGGAGTTAGGATTAGTGAGCTACCACTGCAGTCAAACCCACCACCTTCTTGGACTGGATCCACCCTGTCACTCCCCTACTCCACCTACACCCTGCCTTCTTCCGCTCTCCCTGCCCTCTTGCCAACTCGTCTTGGCTCCCCTGTCAGCCAACCTTTGTCAGTGGGCCCATGACAATCCACAGGTGTGTGAGATGCTGCTACGTCCTCTCCATCAGCACTGTAAAGTGGTTGCAATTGGTGGAATGCATGTTCTGTTAGCTGCCGACCCAGATAAGAGTGGTCCACCATTCATTCATTCAGCTCTGAAAATTGTGATAGGTACATATTGAAATAATAAATAACAACAAATCACTGATTGATCTGAATGATGTCAGGAATTCTCCTCACCATCTATTATATCCCTAAAACATCATAATCATAATCAGTGTTGTTGTTTTTGGACCAAATCTTATCCAGTTTTCCAGATGTTTCCTGATATAGCAGTCCCAATCAGTGGCATAACTACATTTTGCACCTGGGGCCCAAAAATTTTTGACACACACCCTCAACAAAATTTGTGGACTCATCATGCAGGCCAACAGGCTATATGATTGAGAGTGCAATCCTAAACTGGAGTTAGGCCGACATAAACTAAGCCAGCAAAGTTTGGCCAGCACAAGGGCCACCATAAAGTGTTTTTGGACTACTCTTGGAGTCAGGGAGGATGGCTCACGTCTGTGTGCTGGCCTCTCTGACTCCGACAGTGGTCCAAATATACTTTACGGTGGCCCTTGTGCTGGCCAAACTTTGCTGACTTAGCTTATGTTGGCCTAACTCAGTTTAGGATTGCCCCCTGAGACCCTTGCATAAGACACTTGTATTTTGGTTTTATTTTTGTTTTTTGGCCATAACATTTGTTAGAACAAAGATATTACACTCTGGGTTTTTTCCATTGAATTCTAGGTGCAATTCCACATCCAATGGCATACAGCATGACAGTAGTATTTCGTAAACTCACAATTTTCAAAATTTGGGGTTCAGTGGTGACACCCCCACTGAGGATGGCACGTGGTCCCAATGGTGTGTGTGCAGCATTCTGCAGTGGAGGGGGAATCACGAAGGCCTCCTCAAGGTAAGGGAATATTTGTTTGCTTACCTTAGGGCTGCATTGCAGCTGCATCGGCACAAGAAACCTGGATAGGATTGGGCCCTCAGTTGCTGTGGGCATTTCTGTATGCATTTCATTTCCCATTCATTCAGCCAGATCGTAGACCTATTTGTGTTTGGTTTATCATATATGTGGCATCACAGTTCTTATAGTCATTCCCCAGTGTTCTCCAAAGGTAACTGCGGCACTAATTCTTTTGCTCTAATATTGGCTTTTTATTTGGAGAAGTTCTCAGTCAGTTGTCTCTTGTTTCAGTCCTCTTTCACCATCAGCTTCTCAAAATTAATCAGATTTGCTCAGCTTGGCCTCCCCTTCTTATTCTCTGCTGCCTCTTCCACGGAGTGCATAACCTGTTCATGCATTCTTTCTTCCTCTGAGCTTAATCAAAGGCTGAAGAAATGTTTTCCCTCTCACAAAGGTCAGACATGGAGACCTATAGCCTTGCCTTGTCTTTTTCATTTTGATATCCTTTCTAATAGACTATATTAATTTCAAGTTTCTCCCCAGCTGCTTCTCCAAGTTTGGCTTTCAATCCACCACCACCTTTTTTTTTTTTTTTTTTTGCTTAGAAATTTACTATGCAGGGCAAAATACTACATTTCAATGATATTTTCATATCTATTATCTTATTTTTTAAAAGAAATCCTGAACTCACCCCTGGCAAATAAGACCAGCATAGAGTCAAAGGTGTTGAAATGTGTTGTAAAGCGTAATGACCTTTATTCAGAAGACTTTCTGCTCAGAGAGTAAAGATTAAGTAAATATTGATATGACCATTTTTCCATTTCTTGCAGAGAGAGAGAGAGAGGGGGGGGGCACAATCCTAACCTGGAGTTAGGCCAGCACAGTTAGGCCAGCAAAGTTTGGCTGGCACAAGGGCCACCGTAAAGAGCGTTCGGACCACCCTTGGAGTCAAGCACACAGAGGTGCACCATCTCCCCTGACTCTCCTGACTCCGAGAGTGGTCCAGATGCGCTTTACAGTGACCCTTGTGCTGGCCAAACTTTGCTGGCCTAACTGTGCCAGCCTAACTCTAGGTTAGGATTGCACCCAGAGAGAGAGAGAGACAGAGAGAGAGAGAGAGAGAGAGAGAGAGAGAGAGAGAGATTCCATGGCAAATAAAACCTTGTGTCTTGTGTCTTGTGGATAAAGAAGCCCATGTGGGTTTTACATCCAACTGTGCAGCTATTCCATTGGTAAATCTAATTTCCATGTGGATTTTTGCACATATGATCTGGGCCTGAGAATTATGTTTCCCAACACCAGGAACCTCCCACTTGGCTGTGGGATAGTAAGTAGATCTTGAAATGTCCTCCATAGCTCAGAAATCTGCAATAACTTACCACCTAGATCAGTGATGGCGAACCTATGACACGTGTGTCAAAGGTGACACACCACAACATTTGAGGTGACACACCAGCATTCACCAACACCTGGCAAAAACTGAGTTTAACTCATTTTTCGTTTTTGTAATTATTTGAAGTTTCTTTATGTGATACATAAAGGAAGGGGTGGATTGGAAACATGATTGGACTGTATTTCTTCTTTAAATAAATAACTTGAAAGAATTTTCTCTTTTGTTTGGGAGCGGGGTTGACAAACCAGCAGACTCAAATTAAGCATTTTCCAAAGTTTTGACACACTGAGCCTAAAAGGTTTGCCATCACTGGTCTAGATGTTATGTGAAACATGTCTTTTCCTCATAAAAAGTTTTTAAAAATCAGTATGAACAACAATGCACAAATAACAATGGTTTTACTAGCAGCAAGTCTTTAGGTTTTATAGATTCATATTTTATGTTCTTCCTTCCATCACCAGTGAGATATTTAAGGAACATTTAAAGCCTCAAGATTTCTTTGGCTAGTCAAGAGAACATGGAAGACTTTTGGAATTTTGCAATGATTCTGTGATTTACAGTGCAATCCTATACATGTCTACTCAGAAGTCAGTCCCATTGTGCTCCATGAGGCATACTCCCAGGAAAGTGTGTATAGAATGTCAGCCTTATACACAGAAATTATGGAGGACATAATCCTACAGCTCTAAATTGGCCTACTACTTCATCATTCAGAATGGAGGGAAATCTTTCCTAAATAACATGTCTAGGTAAGCTTCAATGGGATCATTCTTATTAGGTAATCAACTGTTAATTCAACTGTCTGTGTTCAATGACAATGAACCATAAATGGAGCCACCTAGATCACTTTCATGAATTAATCTCCCTGGTGGTTGCCAGATGTTTAGCTAGATTTTGAACTGTGTGCTCTGGTATACAGAAATGTTTCCATTAGACCAGGGAGGGCTTCTGGGCCTCAGGCTCTGCTGTAACCAGTCGTGTCATCCTACCGGTACGCTGGGCGGGATGTTCGGGTGATCGGCAACCCGCCCATCGCGTACCACTGCATTATGCCATTTGCGTAACCAGTTACGCCGCTTGCGTATGTTACGCAAATGGCGTAACGCTGCGGTACGTGACGGGCGGGCTGCCAATCACCCAGACGTCCCGCCCAGCGTACCGGTAGGATGACACCACTGGCCGTAACATCCTGGGGAAACCTCAGGACCAGCCATTTCCCAATTTCACACAATTTATCAAGGCAACAAATGCATGGGGAAGGTTCTCAGGAATGCCACAGCTGGGATTGGGGGAAAATGACCCATTTCTTTTCAGATTTTGCTAGACTTCAGAGGGGGGTAGGCGAGGCTTAAAATTCAGTGGCTGAACTCCATTTTGGAGTTTGTTCTGTCTCTAGTGGCATTTTGAAGAAAACCTTTCAGACACTTATTGGAGACTCCCACCTGGGGAAAGCATAGGACCTATATATGTCTTAGGATCACAAAAAGAACCACAGTCACTATTTCATCGTCACTAGACAGGCTTTGTCAGGCTGGATGTATACTATAGTGCGTGTGCAGTGAGGAAGGGGATTTGCAGTTCATTCCTTACAGGTTTCAAATTAAGAATATATAGTGGTCTTTTAAAAAAAAATCACTGACACACTTGGTGAAATTTTGTACTAATATACCACACGCTGAAGTGCTACACTTTATGAAGTAAAAAGCAAAACAAAAAACCTCCATCACTCTAGGTAATACTATTATTATTTTGAAATTGGCTACAACAATGTTGCTACCATCCTCCTCCTGAGATTTAATAGTGTCTGCTGGCAAGTAATGAGTTTCTGGACGTGGGAACCTGCCTGTATCCCTGCATTGAGATCGGCTGCTGGTGGGAGGCTTGCTGCTTTTGAACACCTCACTTCTTGGCAGCAAAGCACAAAAGCAGTACAGAGGGGAGGGAAGAACAGAACAAGGAGTTATGAGGTCTGTTGGTTCATGATTTGTGTTAACTGTAGCGACACGCCAATGTAGCTGCTTCTAGAATTGCAAGAAGTTGGAATGCTGGGATTATATCTGCAGAAGAGTGAGGAGTCAAATGCTTAAGAGAAAACCCTGATGGCCACACGTCAGCAAAGTAGGGTGAAGGGATGCAACTCTTCTTGTTTTTTACACCTCTCTGTGGAAGTCCTGATAATTCCATTGGACGTCCTTGTCCCTTATCAGCTGTTTTTTCCCCTCAGGAGGGTTTCTGCAATTTGGTTTGAACCTCACTTTTTTGAAAAGGCCAATACCACCCCTATCTACAACCACCAGACTGGCGAGGGAGGGACAGTGTGTTCAGGAGATTTCATGTTTTAAGAATTGGTCACGTGTGTTTAATAAAGTGGCCCAAGTTAAACCCAAACTGCAGTTTGGTGTCTTCATTGGGAGGGGTGGTGAGAGAGTAAATAGGCTACCTCGGAGTACCAGATGCAGGGGAGTGGCAGCATGATGCAAGTATCTTGTTCCCTTGGGTACTCCCTGAGGCATGTGGTGGGCTGCTGTGAGATACAGGAAGCTGAATTGGATGGGCCTTTGACCTGATCCAGCGGGGTTCTTCTTATGTTCTTATGAATGTAGTGAGCTAAACATGCAGAAAAAAGCCAAAACACTGATCCTATACCAGCAGTACCTCTTTGAGGTTCCACAGCCTAGATGCTGTAGTTGAAAACGTCCCATCATATCTCCCAACCTGGCATGTTTCAGTCAAAGGGGGGGGGATGTCATCCAGGCCTGGGTTGTTGGAGAAAGCAACCAGGCTGGTTCATTCAACAGGAGGCCGTTAAGATTCACTGGCCCCAGGGTGGTTATTTTATTTTACTTTAGGACCTTAAAGCTGATGTGAAGAAAATTAAGAAGAAAATTAGTAACAAATACAGCTGAAATTACACTGAAATAAGGTGCTTGGAATGCACTTCAAACGTCTGTGATGGTCTGGATGTTGAAATGTAAAGCAGACAGGATAAAATTCTGTTCGAGGTTCCACTACATTGGGATGGAGGGGGGTTGATCTGTGCTGGATAGTGTGGAACATACATTTGAAACATCAGCTATGCAACTTTTGGTGGACTTCTGGATCCGGCAGTGTTCCTGGATGCTCAGGTGACAACAGTGGCCAGCTTTACACATTGCATCACTCCCTGTCATGGTCATTCACATCCTGCTTATATTTCTATTAAATCATTGCCAAGAGGGTGCAATCCTAACCCAGTTTCCAGCAGTGACATAGCTGTGCCAATGGAGCGTGTGCTCCTGAAGTTGGGGGGGGGGGCTCACGGAAGCCTCCTAAAATAAGAGAATGTTTGTTCCCTTACCTCAGAGCTCCATTGCCCTTACCCTGGTGCTGGAAGGTTGGTTACGATTGTGCCCTGAGCCTTCTAGTGATGCTGGAAAATAAGCAGAAATTGACAGTGTCACCCAGGCAGTTGTGTGCATTGTGTGCATTCCGCTACACAATGCCTACATTCTCTGCTTGGGGATGGTGTGACAATGCACAAAACTGATGTAGGAGCTATAGCTATAAATCTTATGCCAGTGTTTCCCAAACTGTGGGTCGGGACCCACCAGTGGATCATAACCCAATTTCAGGTGGGTCACGAAGCACCTGGAGCAGTCATATTGAAAATATAGAAAGATGGGGTGGTCAAAAGCAGGAGGGCTGAGTGGCTGTTTTGCTTTTGTCAAGGTTGTAAATAGGCTTTTTTTTTCTTTCTGATTCACTTTGCTATTGAGAAATGGCTAAGAAATAACCCAACTTATTGCTGCGTTCTCAAAAAGCAGCAGGCTCTGGCATCATAATGACAGTACTTGCAGCCTGGCATCTCTTCCGGTGGATCCCAGACAGACTGCCATTCTAAAAAAGTGGGTCCCGGTGCTAAAAGGTTTGAGAGGCACTGTCTTATGCTGAAGGAATGCTGTTCTACCACATGGCCTGTGATCTCTGGGCTACTGAAGAATTCTATCTTGTTTCTTCTTCCCCATTGTTCGAAGTGAAGTTGCCCAGAATTCTGGACAGGAAAATCATCAGTATGCTGATTACATTCTGCACTCTCTCTCTCTCTCTCTCTCTCTCTCTCTCTCTCTCTCTCTCTCTCATTTCCACCCACTTTCAGTGGTCCTCTACTGAAACCACAAAAGCAAGACATTAAAATATGGCTTGGGCATCAAAGAACGTCTTGAGTAAGTCGCTTCTCATTTATAGACAGAGCTATAAGGTAATGCAACGCCACTACAATGAATCTACAGGATTGCAGAACCCCTGACTTCAAAAATATATACTTAAAAATAGAAGACTATTTGCTCCATCTGCTGTCAAAATTCAGTAACCACAGCTAATGTAAACATACAAAGAATAATAAGCTCTGAGCGACTACAATGGTCGAGGTAAGCAGCCAGATGTAATGCCATGAAACAGGAATTGTCAGTAATGAGCATCCTAGAATGAGTCCTTCTGCCCTTAGCGATACCATCTCGTTTCTCCAAGGTTACATTTTGATGCATCCATGTCAGAATGACCTCAACTCATCGTCATTTGAAACTTTCATTTATTCCAACATTCCCTTCACAGAGGTTGCAGCAAAAAAGCATATTTAATTAATATTATTTGTGCTGACTTAAGAGCACAATCCCAAACTGGAGTTAGGCCCGCATTAGCTAAGTCAGCAAAGTTTGGCTAGCACAAGGGCCACCATAAAGCATTTTTGGACTACTCCCAGAGTCAGGGAGGATGGCTCACATCTGTGTACTGGCCTCTCTGACTTCAAGAGTGGTCTAAACATGCTTTGCGGTGTCCCTTGTGCTGGCCAAACTTTGCTGGTTTAATTTATGCCAGCCTACCTCAGTTTAGGATTGCGCCCTTATTTATGTATTGATTATTATTACCTTAAATATTATACGTTAAATATTATACCTTAAATATTAAGGTATCTGAGCCATAAAGACTCGGAGTGGGTAACGGCCAGAAACAAATATCTATTTATGGTACTTTATATACTGTATATATATTAAAAAGAAACCTACCTTGATAACAAGTCTAGGGCTCATTCTTAGTCAAAAAATGTGTGTATTCAATAAGAAAGTTTTATATTACTGCTGGAAGGAATTCAAGCCTGGGCTTCTCAGGTCTCTGGAGAATGGTATTTTGGTGTCTGGAGAAGAAAAGTAAAATGGTGCCTCCCACTGGTGCAAAAAATAGAATAATCAAATAATTAACCCTTTAATGGTAACCCCAAATCAGCTCCCCAGGTGGCACTCTCACTCTGCCTAAAAGTAGATCTAACCCTCTTTAAGAGGGTTAAACTATAAACCAATCCATATCGTGTCCAAGTGACATGGAATTCACCTGGTTGGAATCCTGGCATACTCTGTTAGGAGGAGACATAATAGTTGTAACATGGGAAATATCTATGGCGGGCAGTTGGGTATCTGGTGTTGTTTCCCTTATAGAATTATATACACTGGTTCAGTGGTCCTCAATCATTTTAGACCGGAACTCACTTTTTAGGATGGCACTCATGTTGGAACCCACCGGAAGTGATGTCATTAACATGGAAGTGATGTCATAGCCAAAATTGACATAATCAAGCAGGAAGTGCCATCATTGTGACATAATCAAATGACACTCCTTGGAATGCAAACTGGTAACAATTGTACAACCATAAAACATCTCTGATAGAAAGCAAGATTAGGTCAAAATATTATATAAACGCACTGAACTAATTTTTTTTTTTTTAAACTCACTTCAAAATTCAAACTATGAACATTCACAAAAGGAATATAGCAAGAGTAAGGTCTGCAGCTTGCTGCAGATGATTACTTTCCATGACCCACCTGACATCAGGTTGTAACCCACCAAATGGGTCCCGACCCACAGTTTGAATAACACTGCACTAGTTGCTTTGATATGACAGCTTGAGGAGTAAAGCAATTGCAGTTTCAGAGCACAATCCTAAACTGGAGTTAGGCTAGCATAAGCTAAACCAGCAATGTTTGGCCAGCACAAGGGCCACCATAAAGCATTTTTGGACAATTCTCGGAGTCAGGGAGGATGGCTCATGTCTGTGTGCTGGCACCTCTGACTCCAAAAGTGGTCCAAACATACTTTACAATGGCCCTTGTGCTGGGCAAACTTTGCTGGTTTAGCTTATGCTGGTCTAACTCAGTTTAGGATTGTGCTCCCACTTTCCAATCTGGTTGTTGTTTCTATCCAGGCAAGCGCCCAGAGAGATCCATTTTCAGCTCAAACTGAGTTTCCAACTGTTTTTGTACTGTCTGCTGATGACATTATGGCAGCAATTACTTTAATTTTATTTTACATTCTGCCATTCCAAGGCAATTGTACAAGGCTGGAGAGACGGACATGGTTCCACTGTAGAGTTAGCATCCTTCCCACTGTTCGCTTCTGATGAATAGAGGGCATGATCAAGAAGCTACTACCAGCTGTGCATAGAGATCACAGCGCAGCCTACAGAAGGAGATATCCTTTCATGTTTGTGGACACCATGCTGCTGAAAGCTCTGGCAGGGTGATATTTTCTTGGTTTAATGTGTATAAAACCCAGAATGAATGGAATGTGCTTAGATCATCTCCTGTCTAATTCATTAATGATATAGCTTACAAAACCAGTATTGTCAGTATATTAAAATACATACATCTGTTAGAACAGAATTCAGCCCCTGGAAATATGAAACTATATTAGCACTTCACCAAACAAACAAATGCATAAGTAAAAGGAAAAAGCAACTCTCATTTCTTCTGTAGCTGCCATAAGCCCAAATATTAGGAAGGGCCATGGTTAATATGGTCCAAGATGCAGGTATTTATCATAGGACAACACCTAGCATATGCCTGGACAATGTATTAGAAATCAATTCAGCAGCCATGAATTGGGCGGCCTGCTAGGGGCTTGCAAGTGGGCTGGTGGGTTGCCTTTGGGGCAACATCTAGGGCTGATGGGCTGTGTTTGTGCAGGTCTTATCTGGGGACCAGTGATATGCATTTATCCAGAGGAGTGGTTGGAAAAGGCAAAACACAAAACTCCTAAAAGTAGAATTTTGGCAGCATGGGATAGGGGAGAACCAGCCATTTCCTGTTACCCTTTGGGCAATGAGACTTCCTTGAGGACCACAGCAGGACAGGACAAGGGAATTTAACAGACGTTCCTGTATGAGCAAAATTGTTGAGATATTGAAATGGGGCAGAGGAAACTTACAGACTTGTATGGTAGGTTTCTGCCTGGAGACATGGAGCCCAAATGGCAACATGAGATTCTGCCTGGTGATATGAGTAAATGATAACATAGAGATCTGCCAGAAGATAAGAGTTAAAATGGTAACATTTGAATTTGCCCAGAGACAGCGGAGAGTTTGCCTGGTGATAACGTCATATGATCGTGATGACTGGAGAATAAATAAAGACCAGGGATACAAGTTACCAGTTAGTTTGGAGAGTTTAGAGGTTTAACTGTCAAGTGTTTAACTGTCAGTTACAGAGAGAGTTTGAAGTGTGTGTGCTTGAGAGAAGTCTTTTGGATGAGAGCTGAACATTGATTTATAGAAGCTATGTACAGAGTTTGCTGAAGTTGCTGAAACAGATGTAAAGAAGATTAACTACAATAATACAGAAGTTTTGTTAAAGAAGTCTCTGAGTTATTTCTTGTCAGTGATCATCAGTGTTGGAGCTCTGAGTAGACCACTCTGCAGGAGGAGAAGAAGCATATTCATATTTATATATTACTAGCTTTTTGTTACCCGGCGTTGCCCGGGGGACAAAGTATCCCCAGCGTGTAGTAGGAGAAGGAATGAATACAGGGACAGAATCAAGCAAAGGAGCGTACTGAAATTGTCACAGGCACTGATCAATGTCTGCAGGTCCCGTGGCAGTGTGAGAAACTCACAGTAATGTTAATTTAACTCAAACCCTGTCTGTAACCCACATTGTTAGTTTCCCCTCCAGGAGGAAGAATAAATATGAGAAGACAGGGACAAAATCAAGTACAAGGGCAAACTGGAGCAGTCATACTCACTGACCAATGTCTGCAGGTCGTGTGTTAGGATAGCACTGAAGTATGAGAAAGTGGAAGAGGTGGCCAGCTAGCTCTCTGGAAATAGGTCCCTCTCAGATCCGACTGGGTGCTGGAACTCTCTGGATCATTTGCAACTCTTTTAAGCCAGTTTCACTTTCGGTTTGGCTTTGTGAATCACATAACCTGCAGAATCGTTTCTGACCACAGGGTGGCAGCAGACCTGTAGCCCAATGCAATCCCTTTGGTTCCTGACGATCTGGCCCCGCTCCCCCCAAAACGGGGGGCTGTAGGGGGGTCTGACCCCCGCAGTGTTCTTTGCCAGGCTGCAAGGTACGTGTGTGCCAAGTTTCGTGGCTGTGGGTCAAGGCACGGAGACGCCTATAAATAACATACATACATACACACATACATACACGCACACATACACACATACATACACACGTCCGTTTATATATATATATATATATATATATATAGATAGATAGATAGATAGATAGATAGATAGATAGATAGATAGATAGATAGATAGATAGATAGATAGATAGATAGATAGATTCCTCCACATCTCAAAAAATATAATAACAGAAACGTAGCACTTAGGCAAGGGGCTCTGAACATCTGACCTTTTTGGGCTGCTTCAGGTTCTTAGTACATATGGCACAGTGAGGGTGGGATCCTCCCAGCAGGGCCAGCTCCAGGAGCAGCAGGGCCCAATGTAGGGCATTCCTGCAGGCCCCACACCCTCCCTGCGGACCACCCCACTCACCAATAAAAGCACTCATGGTGCCATGCATGGCATCTGGAAATAGTTGGTGGTGACATGATGACATCATCGCTACCTGCTTCTGTGTGGCCCATTTGGGGCAGTTTTGGGAGACAGGGGCAAGTGGGAGGGCCCAAGGTAAAGCTGCTCTACTCACCCCACTGACTTACAGTTCATAGAGATCTTGGTTGTAGCAGCAGGCAATATACTCACTGCACTGGTGTGGGGCCCCCAAAGTGTGGGGCCAATGTAATGACATTGGTCACATTGGCTTAAGGTCGGCCCTGCCTCCCAGAACCAGTGTCATTGTGATGCTATCTTTGACATGAATTTGGATACCTGAATGCTTTGTCATGCTGCAATTGTTTGCATTTGGGTTGGGCCTTCCTTCAAGGAGTTGAAAGATTATCCTATTTGCTTCTCAAAATAACCCATTTGAGAGTGATTCTGCTGGAGGGTGATGACTTGTCCGAGGCCACCAAATGATTGCCACATGTTTTAACAGGGCCCTGAAACCAGACCTCCCTCGTCCCATGTACAGCATTCTGTCCACTCTGCCACAGCAATTTTCCCCTTGGCTAAACAATGCTCCAACTTTACCATGAATCTTACATAAGTACAATGTCTGACACAATTTCTTTTCTAATAGTACAACACCAGTCAGTAAAAACGAGATCGCAAAAAAAAGAAGAAGATTGTTTTCCTACACTTTCTAAAGATCAATTTCTTCACAATAACAAGGGCCTATTGCAGTCTGTTCTCTGACAGACATTTTAATTCTGTGTACTGCTGAAACATCATGTAGCAAATATCATTCTGGCTCAGATCCTATAATGGTTATGGCACTTGAACACAATTCTCTAATACCAGAAGTTTGCCAAATAATACGTTTCAAATTACCTTGCTCCCTCCCATGCATGACCCATGCATGGCACACAATTGCTCTGCGGACGATTTCAAAATAAGAGTTTCCAAGTCCAATATATGTTATTTTAGATTGCAAATCCTCTCTCTCTCTCTCTCTCTCTCTCTCTCTCTCTCTCTCTCTCTCTCTGTGTGTGTGTGTGTGTGTGTGTGTGTGTGTGTTCAGATTCTGAGCTGCATGCAATTGTGGGCAGTGGCGTTTCTACAGGGATGGCAAAGCTCTAAGTTTTGCAAGAAGCCTTACCTTGCAGTGGAGATTACTCCTCTCCTGCACCGTTTTAGCCAATCTTGGCGTTGCTTACTGACTACAGCAGCAAGGGAGAGGAGGGATTTACATGACAGGGTAAGGCTTCTTGCAACACTTATATTAGAGCTTTGCCATCCCTGTAGAAACGCCTCTGATTGTGGGAGGGCAATCAGCCTCCAGGAGGTAAGCCTGCACTTTTGGAGTCAGAGAGGCCAGCAGGCAGACGTGAGCCATCCTCCCTGACTCCGAGAGTAGTCCAAACACGCTTCACGGTGGCCCTTGTGCTGGCCAAACTTTGCTGGCTTAGTGTATGCCGGCCTAACTCCAGTTTAGGATTGCGCTCTGAGGGAGATTGAAAGATTGGGTTGGCCTTTACTACTTTATCCAGGAATGAACTTTCACTGTTTCCAATATGAAACAAATGGAGAAAGTTCTAAATATTTGACTCTGTTATTTCTAAAAATGAATAATATATTTTAGAAATAACTGAGTCAAATATTTAGAACTTTCTCCATTTGTTTCATATTGGAAACAGTGAAAGCTCATTATTATGAATAATAAGGTCCTCCACCTATAAGGGACTAATTTTTTCCTACTTTCCAATAATCCATCCCATCTCCATGTGTTGCTAAATGATTAGCTTTGCATATAATAGAAAAGTCTGGCTGGCTGCTGTTGGAAACACCACTGTGTCAGGTGGACTTTGGTCTGATCTGTCCCAGAAGCTTCTAATGAGGGTAACAAAGAAAGGGCATGATGAATCTGGTGAAGTTGTCCCTATACCAGTTGTCCCTGGAGTTTGCATTCAGATTGATTCAATTGCATTCAGGTTTAAATCCAAAATAGCTAAGCAGATGGGGAGGTAAGGTTGCAACTCAAACAATGCATCTTAATTACAGAAAAAAAGATATATAAAGCAAAAGAAATATGTAAGGTGCTAGAACACGATAGCAAGAAGAATTCTTTCAATTTATAGGACTAATGCAAAGAGTGGTGAAGCTGTAGCTTGAGGGTGTGTGGCTAAATATGGAAATTATTCTTTCATATTTACTTGATAGTGATGTGCCCCTATCAAATGTTTTCTTTTTTAAAAGAAAAATATTAGGTAATTAAATCAGCACATGCAGACCTCTTCCTGGGGGCAAGTCAGACAAAGGTGAAAACCAAAGCACAGATGTTGAACAAGCAGAATAAAGGGAGCAGTTCTTGAACCAAGACAGACCATGTTCATCTGAGCAAGCCTTTCCAAGAGGATGAATGGGTATCTAAGGTCCTGTAGGAGGCCCAATCTGAGGTGAGAGCAGCACCGAAGCTTCTGGTGTCCTCACCTATGCCAGGAGACAAGGGGTGGCGCAAGGTGAACTGCTGCCTGAACACCACCCCCACCCCCAATTCTGCCATCCATTTCAAATCCTATCACCCATTCCCCTACACCAAACAACATGCTTGGACGTGTGCATATGCTCACACACTAAGAGAGCTCTCACAGTACATGTCCTGCTTCAACTGCTTTGTGTGTGTCAGGAACCCTCCAGGGCTCCGGCCTTACCTAGCATCGGCACCCTGCTCCAGGCCCCGCAAGATGACGGCAGGGCAAATGAACAGGGGACGGAGTTCCGCTCCTTGGCATAGCAGGCCTCGGCAAACACGCCCGGCCCACAGGGACCAGCATCCCCAGCCTCGCTAAGGCCCAACAGCGGCAGTGGCACATGGCCTAGGGTCACACAGGCAATGGCCTCAGAGCACCAGCCACACCTGCGCAGATGGGTGGCCTCACAGGCAAGGCTGCAGAGCCCAGACAGGGCCTCATCTCCAGCTGGGGTGTTTCCTCAGGAGCAAGGCAGCAACTCCAGAGTAGCCCTTCCAGCTGACAGCCAGGCCTTGCCCAGCAGGCAAAGGGAAATACCTGGAGGGAGGCGGGGGCAAGGAGAGGAACACCCCACCCAGGGGGCCAGGGATGGCTGAGCACTGGAGCAATCAGAGGGAGGGGGCAAGGCCTAGGGCAGTGGAGCCTGGGCCTCCTGCATTTAAGCCCCGGCTGGCCAAGGATGAGGGCAGGCAGGGTCTAGGCTGCTGGCAGGTTACAAGGCCCAGTTTGCCAATGACTTGGGGATCCCTACGGGGAGCAGGAAAAGGGTGGAGCAGCCCCTGAAGCTGAGTCTCTGAGGCCAAGCTTCAGCCAAAAGGGTTGGCGTGACGCTCGCCGGTGGGCATGCCAGGAGGAGGCCCAGCCGAGCCGATGGGGGTGCCCTCCCTCGCCCAGGACAGTGTGAAGTGACTTGAGGAGGAGAATGTTGGGAATGGAACCCCTCTGCTCCCAGCATTCTTTCTGCTGCCCACTTTCCATGAAAAAGCAGTGGAGCTGGAGGTTGGAGAACGAGGTGCAAGCTCCCTCCTCTCCAGGCACACAAGAACAGAATGGTGCTGCTGGGCAGGCAGTGGACTGGGAGAGATGGCAGATGGGTATGGGTATGGGTGGGTCATTGCCTCAGCCTATCACCTGCGGCAATGAGTTAAACTGGCTTCATGGCTGGGTTAGTCCTGCCAAGGGCTGTATCAAAATCCCCTAGCTACAGCTTTGGTAAAATCCTGCTGCTCACATAGGCCCCCGCATCACTTGATTCCTCATTACAATGACTCAGCATTTAGCAATTTGCTGCTGAACCCTAGAAACACATCCTACTTTGAGGTGGTGTGAGATCACAGAAATGTTCTCTCTGTGAAGATTGATCCCTGACATGTCATTTACATGATGCTACAATATGCCATTTAAAACCACTGCTTGTAAACCCACCTCGGTCTTCCCTAAGGCAAACGGCATAAAAGGTTTGCTATGAAACAGGAAGTCGTTGAGTAGAAGAATCTGTGTAGTTTATCTCGGCTTGATGTATTTTCCCTTCTGGCTCCGCATAATTTGAGATGCTTCTCTTATGTGTTCTGTTTGCCCTAGAGATTTATAATGGCCAATCAGTATTCATTTGACTTTCCTTTCAACAGAAAAAAAAAATTCAGAACTCCCTAATTTCAAGTTCCCGATATAAGCAAGTCATTGTTTAATCATTATATACAGTACTGTTCAAAGTAATTTGTCATCAATTTTCTTTCCAATTATACTCTCAAATGAGTTGCTCTGCTTTCAAATACTAATAGATTGGCAATGTTGGAAACTGCTCGGGCCATTTGTCTCCCAGCTCTGTGGACATCAGGGACAATTGTACTGCAGCAGCCACCAAGTTTCTGAAAGACTCCGCAGAACAACATAAACATCCTCCAATTACGAGATCTGCAATTTTCCTTTTCCAAGCCTGGCAATTTGGGTATTTTGGGGCTTTAATTGCCATCATTATGGGGAGTATTTGCCAAGCCATTGATTTGCACCAACTGCAGCTGCATCCCACCAAAGTGAGCCTTGGAGAATAGAAAATGTGGCCTCTGCCATTCGTTCCTTCAATGGAGATATTTAGAACATTGGCATTCCAAAAGGTTGAGGTGTGAGGTGTTAAGTGCCCAGAGCAGAACTGACAGGTCCAAATCGGATGTGACTTTAACAGTATCATTTGCCCTGGCATGCTTACTTTTCCCCCTGTAAATAGCCTGTGTAGGGGGAGTAATCCAGTTTGGAAATGCAATGAGGGACAGGGGGCTTTTAGTTTACTTCCCTGCCACAGGCTGATTACCTCCCCACATTTTGGTAATGGGGGATTCTGATCAGAACCATGGCAGTGGTCCCTACACTACCCACTGCCACGGTCCTAATTCAAATTCTCCCAATTCCCCTTTTATTTACAGAAAAAAGGGACACAACACAACTAAGACATTAGAACCAAGGACATTTCTAAGGGCACAATCCTATCCACACCAGCAGAACATCATGCAGGGTTGGCTTAAGCCAATGTGAGCAACATCATCACATTAGGCCTGCATGTTGGGGGCTGTGCACTAGCGCAGCGAGCATATTGCCTGATGCTGAAGCCAGGATCTCTGTGGGTCAAGCAGAGCAGATTACAGAGCAGATGCTCCCACCTGCCCCTGCCTCCAAACTGCCCAAAACGGGCATCCTGGAAGCAGTTGGCCATGACAACATCATGTCACCATCTATTTCCAGGTGCCGCACTTTGCGCATGGCATCACAAGCACTGTTCTTGGTGAGTGGGGGGGGGGGGGCTTGTGGGAATGTCCCACATTGGGTCCCTCCCGCCACTCCTCAAGCTGGCCCTGACACCATGTGTAGGGGGCCAATGACACTGGGCCAATGACAACCCGTCAGCGCAGAAGCCCCTTTGCCAATGGATGTACTGAGGATGCCAGAGTACAGCAAGAAAAGGCTGTGCAGTTGTAACTCTGACACAACCCAGATGCCAACACAACCCCACCAGCAGAGAGGCAAAAATGGGGGGGGTGATTGGGGCAGGATGCGGGCAGGACATGGGTGAGATGTGAGAGGAACTGGGCAGGATGAGGAGGAGTCAATGGATGCCAAAATTTAGCCCCTGTTCAGATGATACACACATACACACGGATGCCAGGAAAAATCTGTAACAGTGGCAGACTTGGGGTAGGTAAGAGGAACCTCATAGTGAGCAATGGAGAAGTGAAAAACAGAAGCAAATTCCAACTCCTATCGCCTGGCCATTACAGAGACTTGTGCTCCCAAGCAATATTTTGTGCTCTCATATGGGTGCAATAATTTGTTCAATATATTGTTCATGCTTCTTCTGTTTATGACTAATACTGGGTGATGTTCATCCTTGGAAGTAAGCGGATGCAACATTTGGTTGAAGATTTTTTTTTTTTGAAGGGAAAAGGGTTCAAGTACCACTTTTGGATTGCAAAGGATTTATTAACCTAGCATCAGCTTTATAAGCAACTTGAAGTTCGAAAAAAAGTCTCCACTCAGCCGCCTTTCTCTTACGTTTGGTGTGCGTTAAAACTTTTTATTAAAAATTTAAAAGTAAGCCCGAAAAAAGAAATAAACAATTACTGTAGTGACAGAACAAATATAACAGCTGAGCTATAGAAGGAAAAAGCAATTTAAGTACACTAAAGAACAATAAACATAGCAAGAGTGAAAACAGTATAAAGGGACAAATGAGATATACAGTGCCAGGCGAGCAATACAAGGTGCAAGTAAACACATTAGGGTATTAATCAAGAAAAATCATAGTATGGAATTGGATTTGCTTTGCAATATAATAAAAATAAGCCCTCCTGTCAACTATATTTTTACTTGCAATATTTTTTATCCCTAGCTGTTCTCTCTAAGGTAAGTACAGTGCTCCAGATCAAATCACTCCAGAGCTGCAGTCCAATGCATGCTTACCTGGCAGTCTATCCAACTGAAGGAGTTCCTTTTGAGTAAACATGCGAAGGACTGCATCCTGGCATTTCTTTCCAAAATTGCCACATCATTTTATGGCACTTTAATTCTGTCTCATGTGTTTGTATGAGTGATCTCAACATCTGAACATATCTGGAGTACAGTGGTGATCTAGTAGAAGGTATCGATGATGTACAACCAGCGGTGTTATGCTGCCGGAATGCTGGGCGGGACATCCGGGTGATCGACAGCCCACCCGTCGCGTTCCCCAGCATTACGCCGTTTGCGTAACCAATTACGCCGCTTGCGTACGTTACACTAATGCCGTAACGCTGCGGAACGTGACGGGCGGGCTGTCGATCACCCACATGTCCTGCCCAGCGTTCTGGCAGCATAACACCGCTGTGTACAACAGTGGTCCCCAAATGTTTTAGAACGGGACCCGCTTTTTAGAATGGCACTTGGGTTGGGACACACTGGAAGTGATGTCATTAACCTGGAAGTGCTGTCATAGCTGGAAGTGACATCATCAAGCAGGAAGTGCTGTCATTGTGTCGTAATCACACTTCTGGGATGCAAACTGGCATTATTAGACTGCAGCAATTGCAGAACCATGAAACATCCCTGACAGAAAGCAAGACGAGGACAAAGTATACCTAATGTTAGCATAATGCTAATTGAGCAGCAGTACTAACTACCAGTACGATTGAGCTGTACAATTGGAATTTGCAGGAACAATGCAAAAGCTACAAAGGGCAACTTAGCAAAGTACTGTATTACACTATCTCATTGGTTATTTGATCGTGACTTAATAACAGAGATTAACTGAATGTGATTTTAAAGTATCCACTTGAAACACAACTGGTTTACGTTTGCTTTTGGTAACACAATCATCTTCGGATGATATGCCACATCAAATATGTGACATTCAATGACAAAAATGACATCAAATATTTATTTTCCTCCGTTTGACCTTTGATGGATACTTACAAATGGACACTTTCTTAATGCATTTCCATAGATTTACAGTATATTCATCTCGAAACTCGAGCTGCAAAAGAATGATAGTGACTGCTTTCCTTTTAAGACCCACCACTTGTGAACAAATGCACAATTACCCAAGCAGACAACTAGAGCATGGTTCATTTTCTTAATGAATATTAATGAGGAGGCTTTATTGTTTTGAAGGATGAAATACTTAGAGAGACTTTCCCTATCCAACTGTTTAAAAGCTACTTAATGCAGGCCTGACTATTTATTTTTAAATGCAGACAGCATTAAATGCGTCCCAGATGGCTCTCTACTTTCCCTCCCTCTAAATATAAATTGTCTGAAATTCTAATTGCATGCCACTGTATTTAATATAATGCAAGCCCAAGCACATCTACATTTTAAAGTGGGTGTCATCCTGTTTTTAGAACTCTTTTTGTTAATTGAGAAGTATTTGCCATCACCCACAGAACATTACTTGTTAAGTACATTTTGCCCGTGCTTCTCATACAGCATTTGTCAACAGTTCCATTCAGGGTGGAACTACGGATTGAAACATGTGCATATTACACAGGCAATTAAGCCCATCCCTGGGGTTACATGTTACTTCAGATGGAACACAAGAGATTCTGGGGTCATCCTGGAGTCCTATTGTCTATGCAGGACTTTGTCCAATGACAGGGCAAGCCTGGTCGTGAGAGTGGAACTACAACTGATATGCTACACAGGCATGCAGCTGAAAATGGCAGTCCTGTGTTTATTACTATTACTATTGAAATGGGAGGAAATCAAACCAAGTGGGGTGATTTCTCTAAGCTCCTGTCTCTTTAAGCAGTGAGACCGGGCTCCCAAATATTGAGATTTTCATTTTTCCTGGCGTGCGTTCCCCGTTCCTGCTGAGGTCCGCAAA
>JAJKFI010013761.1:0-17944 GCA_029204185.1 Lerista edwardsae
CAATTGCTATAATAACCAGTGCAATGTTAGGAGCTGAATTTTTTTTTTCCAGCTTGCCATCTGGAGCTGTGATTGCAAGAATCATAAATTTGCTTGGAATGACCAAGCAAGAACACATCCAAGCATCATCCAGTGATAGACCAAAGCAATCTCATTCACTTTAAATTGTTTTTAGTATCTTCTGTTATCAGCAACAGCTTTTCCAAAAAGTTGGCTGGCGTTTAAACGACCAACAAAATTGGCAAGGAACCTCAAAATACAAGACAATTAATTGCATAGTTGAATTTTTTTTAACCAGATGGGTGATACCAAGATTATTTATAGCCTGAATAACAACTTAATAAAGCACAAAGAATACTAGGCAAACCAAGTGTTTGGAACATATCTGCTCTCTTCTTTGGTGAGGTTTCAAGGACCACAAGACACACACTGACCATAAGACCCTATAAAGACAGGGTTGATATTTGTCACTGTGCTGCTGGCCATGAGACATAGTTCTTGACTACAAGGCAGAACAAACCCATCACTTCCAATGTGACTTGCACTACGAAACAGCTGGCAGCCATGTGGTCCATTCGAAAAGATGCCAGCCTGTGCTGGCATTTAATAGCAGAGGAACAGGCTTTGTTGCTCATAGCATATTCTGAGATTTAATGTTAATTTAATACCCTGCCAATGCTGATAGCAAAATCTACCATGTCAAATTATTATTTGTTCTCTTATAATAAAATACATTAAGCACAAGTCAGTCATTCAGGGGGGTTTGCACAGTGATAACTGAATGCACAGATCCACTGATGAATTCCCCCAGTTCTTAGACAACCATGTTACCAAAGAGCCTAGGGTCCAATGTCTCTGAAATGTTGAGGTTTGGGCAAGTGAAATTGAATAGAAGGGGACAAAGTGACTTGTAAATTGATGAACAGCCGAGAGACAGTGGAGTGAGGGAAGCTTTTTTTTTGGCTCTTTCTAGTAATTCCCTGCCAAATAATTTTGGCTGAATAAATCCATCCCACTTTGCCAAAATGCCAATGTAGATTGCAGCACCCAGCTGGGATTCTGCAGCAGGTGGTGTTCCTATGGGGGGCAAAATGCTTGCAGGAGCCAGAGCTCCTGTGTGACGTAGTCCCTCCCCCTTGCCTCCAGAGCCATTCGTGGAGAACTGGCTTGGAGGCTTTGATCTCCACCCCATGAATGGCCCTTGAAGCAATGATGAATCAGCAAGAGAAGTGACGAGGTGTGCAGTTAAATGGAGGATCAGAAAGAAGCTGCTTCTATGAGCTTTCTGTCTCCTTTTATTAGCCTTTTTGCGTCTATGTGTCACATTCCACTGCGTTCTGCGCCAGAATAATGGTTAACTTAAGATTAGCTTGTGCCGTCCCAAGGGGTAATGGTTGATAGATTTAAGATTGTGTTTTGCAAAGTCCTGAAACATTGTGTATCCGGGTCGGTCCTGTTCCAAGAGTGTGCCCTTCGAACACTCAAGTATGCTTGCTTTGAACAACAACCCTGAGATTTGCTTACTAGGCTCAGCACTTTTTCATCATGCAGATTCCTAAGAAGGGAGGGGGTAGATTTCCTTCAGCCCTGAAGGTGGGAGAGGAGGAGACCTATTAGACAGGAGCTCAGGCTCCTGCAACACCTGGACACTCAGTGCTAACCTGGAGTTAGGCCGGCACGGTTAGACCAGCGAAGTTTGGCCAGCACAAGGGACACCATAAAGTATGTTTGGCCCACTTCCCTCACACAGATGTGCACTATTCTCCTTTACCCCAATAGTCCAAACACGCTTTATGGTGGCCCTTGTGCCAGCCAAACTTTGCTGGTCTAACTCCTGGTTAGGATTGCTCTCTTAGTGTCTCATTCTCCCTGTAGGAATGTCATGGTTCTGCAATCCACCCAAGGCTGTTTGAGGCTTTTAATTTGTCATGTGGGCAAAAATATCACTCCCTAGATTACTTGCCTACACTGTGGAGACCTCATAGAAGACAAGGTGAGGTCTAATGTGGCCTGGTGGACCTCCTCTGGGCAGCAATTCCTGTATTTTTGAGTCCTTCAATGGTGGTATTGCTATCCCCTTGTGTTGGAGGCCTAATAACACAAGAGGAAGCCTAGCATAGCCTGGGGAGATCTCTAGAATCACATGATGCTTTCCCTGCCCCATGGATTGGCAGCCATTTTGCTGATTCCTCTTTGCAGGTCTGGAATGCTGTAATGCCAGGAGTAACTTTGGGAATTCTCCTGGATTATTCTATCACTCAGACTGAGTGGCATACATAGCAAAACAAACCTAGAAAGGAACAGAGTAGGAAAAAGGAATTCTCTTAGCCCTGTGAAGTGACATTGGATGACACAAAAGTTCTGCCAGGGGTGTTAGATCTGAGATGCAAGTCAACACTCGATGCTGCAATGATGTATGTGTGGGGAGAGGAAATGTGTGTGAATGTGCCCCAGGTGACCATTTGAAATGGAATTTTTCATACCGAAGCTCATCACTATATTTGTCTCCCAGGTATGTCAGGCAAAGGTTTCTCGTGCCTCTGCCACCAGCATAGCAGGGAAGGGGAGCGCATTGCAGCTTCATTTTAGCAGCACTGATGCATATGCAATGGAAACAGGATTCAGGGCTGTAATTAATGAAGCTACATTGGAAGGCTCTGCTGGGGAAATCATCCTGCTGTGTGTCTCGGAGGCATACTTGTACGGAGCAATTTTACCCATTGGGGCCATGGCAGTCTTCTAGGTCTGGGACCTCTCGCCAAATTACATTGACCCGATTTCAGAAAAGACAATTCATTCACTTAGGTTAGTGTTAATAACCTAATAACTGGTAAGTGTTAATGGTCTCTCATCAGAGTAATGCTGAAAATTAACTACCCTGCACTTATTAATGAAGAGGAATCAGACTGATTAAAAAAAAAAACTGATCTAAAAAGTTCCATGCACATATATTGGCAGCAGACATAAAGAGCTGAGCAGCTGAAATTCAGGGAATGGTGGAGTAAGAGATATGGGAAGAAGAGCCCATCAGCTTTCCACACAACATAAATGCATGAGCTACTTTCGATTTCAATATCGTCGGGACGATCTCATTTATAGCTTCTTTTGTCCTCAAGGGCTCTGAAGTGATTCTGAGGTGGAGAAACAGAAACTGAAGGGGATGTGTTCACTTGCTCCAGGAAATCACAGACCCCACAATCCCCTCAATTTTAGGGCAGATTAGATGTGACACTTTGTCAGCAATGGCCACACACACACACACACACACACACACACACACACACGAACACGCATACACAGTATCTTGGGTCTGAGTTTGCCCAGCCCAGAATTAAAATGAAATTCAGGGACTTATAAGTAACTAGAGAATCCAGGGCACAATGAATGGCTATGAATGGCTATTTGAGGGGACTGTTTTGAGGAATGTGGTTCAGGAGTGGCTCCAGAAGGCTCCACAGAGACCGGTATGTTGGTGGTGGGGGAGGGCTGTGGGTGAGAAGGGGGGAAAACAAAGCATGTTGGGGAAGATCTCTCTCTCTCTCTCTCTCTCTCTCTCTCTCTCTCTCTCTCTCTCTGTGTGTGTGTGTGTGTGTGTGTGTGTGTGTGTGTGTTGGGAAGGGAGGGGTGGATCCAGCAGTAGTCATGCATCTTATCTTCCATTTTTCCACCACCCTGATCGCACACCCTCATAGAGTGTGCCCACATTCCATTGGCGTGGTTGCATGTTATAACGTGGCAGGAAACAGGAGCAGGAAATCATGCTCAAGATTGGAACTTCTGCGAGCAAAATATATTCTCTGCTATTGAAGCTACGTCTTTCAATTGGCATTGAAGCCAATGCCCCAGCAGGTCATGAAAATGGATGGACAGCAGTAAAACAAAATTAAGCTTTAAAAAAAAGATGTTTTTTCTTTTACTCTTAACAAAAGGCAGGTCTCCTATAAATTGAAGAAACTGCTTTGAAAGCTGTGCTTCCAGTATATTTATTGAATTGCTCCAACAAATCCTAGTTCCTCACTTGCTCTGAATTCTTCAATGAGAGGTGATTTGAGTCACCTTTTCTTCCCCATTTTGTGATTAAATGATATTTTCAGTTTTCATTCTTTCAGTTTTAATTCATTCAGGGTTTTTTTTAAAAAAGATTCCTTCTAGACATATCAGGGGAGAACATTCAAATACATTTACAGTTTCAAGTTTTCCAAACCTCAGTTATCAACATGTGCGCACATACACACAAACACAGAGACTGTGGTACATTTTTCTGTGTTTCACAGGACCAATTGATTTTTGACTTGCCCATCCCCAGACCTTAATACAATCTCAGCTCAAGACTGCAAAGCATCTACCCAAATCAAAATCATAGCAATTCAATAAGATAAAACATCTATACAGCTTTGATTCCAAAACTCCCCCAAAATAATGAATTCATAGTAATGAAAATTCTAGTATGTTATTCTCACACAAGACAATAACTAATTGCCACCGTCACTATATATTTCAAACCTTTGCACACAATATAAAAAAATATAACAGCCTTCAACTATAAATTGTATGCTTGTCAGTAAGATTATCGGAAATAAATGGACAACTTTGTAAAGCTGGTTAGCCAGAGCCTGTCTGTGATACAATTAGGGACCAATCTTATGGGCCACATGGTAGCAGAACTCCTACTCTGCTCCTGCAAGTGCTACTGCAGCATTGCAAAAAGCGCACAGCAGGCATGCACTTCAGGACCACAGGCACAAACAGCCAGGGGCCCTGTCTGGCAACAGCAGCTGGACACTGCACCAGTGCAGGTAAGGTAGTGACAGAGGCATTTTGCAGGCAGGAGGGGGGAGTAGGGCAGAGAGTTTGGGCATGCGTTTTTCACGGGTGAGAGGGGCAGCGATGGGATCTGCAAATTGAGAAGGGGAATGCTGGGCGGGACTTACACGGGACTTCCACATGATTGGCTGCTCGTCCGCAGTGTTCCGCGGCTGCCCTGGCCTCGGGGGGGCTGCCCCAGTTGGTGCGCCCCACCGCTGCTCGCCCAGGCACCCAACACGCCCCCCACCCATCCTCCGCGGTGAGCAGGAGCCCCCCTGAGGCCAGGGCAGCCACAGAACACTGCGGACGGGCTGCCAATCATGTGTAAGTCCCGCCTAAGTCCCGCCCAGCATTCCCCTTCTCAATTTGCAGATCCCATCACTGGAGAGGGAGTGTAACCCAGTAGCACAACCCAGGATGCTATCTCCAATTTTCCAGCCTAAAATGCCTCCTTGGGCTTATGCCTGCAGAACAGCTCACCTAGTCCAAGGAGACCCACTGGAGATCAGGTGGCTTACCAGAAGGTAAGTAAAATGTGTATTTACTTACTTTGCCCAGGCTGTCAGTTCATTGTCCCCCATCATGCAGTGTGCACTTGGCTGGCCATTATTCTTGACCTGACTATTCTTTTAACACCTTAACTGCCCATACACAATGACAGCGCACCATAAGACAAAGGTCCCTCCCATATGTGCCTGGGAAAGCATAGGCACATATGCGTGTGCTCTAGAACACATATTAGTTGTATTCTAAAAAATAGTTGGCAACGCTAACAGATTCAACAACAAATACTACCTGGATAGGCAGTCTTGCCAGGCGCAGGAAGGGAATTGTTATTTTGTGTACAGGCGTGTACTCCTGGTCCCAGTCACAGAACCAGAGGACAGGGGTGAAATCCAAAGGACTCTAATGCATTAGCACATTCACAGTAGCAATGTGCACACACAAAGGCATTCCATCCAAAGGCAAAATCAGAATAGTGACTTGTTTGTCAGGGACAGGCTCCATAAAACAAGGACCGTTCCTGGTAAATAGGGACATATGTCCTTCTAGCTCTCAGATTCTCTCCTGAAAGTGACGCCACCATTGCATTCATTGCTATTTCAGCTGCAGTCAGTTTGGGAACACATCCATAGTGACAATGTGTTAGTTCCACATCTGGCAAATGTAACAGAAGCGACAGCATCACACCGACAAGGTATAAATAAAACAGCCAAAAGGTGCAAGCCCGATGCATGGAAGACAATCCAATTGTATCTACTTTCGTCTTTCAGAAAGAGAACCCTCCTGACAAGTGTCAAGGTGATTCTCTTCATCATGTTTTGTGGTTGTCCTTGACGAAAAGACATTGTCTTGAAATGTGTTGGAGCTCTGGGTTTCATGCATACATGCAACTATCACTGGTTTTGTTTTTTATACATGAAAGTGTATCTTTGGCTTTGCTGCTGTTTTTCTTAGTGGGTCATTGGGCAGGTAGAAAACTGCCTGCAAGCTTTTCTTCCTGGTTCTGCAAGAGACTTGTTTTGGCTTTTAGATGAAAGCTGAAAATTCAGAAGAGTCAAACATTTTTTTTCAGCAGTCCAGCTTTTCCCCCACAGCTTGGCCTCCCTGTGGCTATGACTCAAGTTCAGTTAGGAATTGATGTGAAAGAATTTATTTGGCACTTCATTTCAGCCACCCTCTATAATTACCCATTTCATTAACAGGCATGCTTGACCAAAACTAATTCAGTTTTCTCTCCCCTGCCAGGAGTCCTCCAGGCTTTCAGACAGAGAAGGGTTTTCTGTCTCCAGTCGTACCAAAAGATGCCAGAGATGATATCTGGGATCTTTGTCATGTCAAACAAGTTTTTAACCATGGAGATATTTGAAAACAATGTTACTTATTTTATTCCAAAGCCCACTGTGTTCGGTAAGGCATATGGCCTGATCCTAGCCGAGGCCACCACTGCTTTCCAATGCGTTGCCCAGGAGACTGCCATCACATACATGCCATAAGCCATGTTGTGGTGACCAGAATGAGGGTGATGCTGGCAGAGAGGTGAGTACAAGCAGGTGCTAGTTGGAGGAATGCGAAGAGCCATAAATGGTCAGTATCCCACAAAGCAGCAGGGAGGTGTTCCGGGGAAGGGGCGGGTGGAGGGAAGGTGGCGCTGAGGTGAAACTGGGTGGGGGAGGATGGGGAGGAGGGCAGTCTATGCCCATGAGGGGGTGAGGCTGGCAAAGGAGGACTGCTGCCAGATTATGTTCTCCCTCAAGTACCTGAAAGCCCTACATGTGTTTACCTGAATCTGCTCCAGCTATTTAGCTGGTCCAGCTCTGAGTAAACCCATAGGGGCTGATGGGGCCAGATATGAGGTAAGGGAACTAATGTTCCCTTACCTCAAGGTGACCTCTGCCTCCCTAGACTTGTGGGATACAGTAGCAGCCATTTTGGAACTGCTGTAGCAAGGCACAAACAAGACTGGGCTGCCCAACTGTAATCCTATCTTACTCTCCAGAAACAAACACCTCTAAATTAGTTACAGCTCCTCCCCCCCCCCACAAAAAAAGAAAAGAAATACCTTTTCATATGGCCCTCTTTCAAATACCACCCATAATGCAACTGCTTATTGCCTGAAAATAAATCACTGAAATCTCTCAAACTGCATCTATTTCCTATCCAAGTGAAGAATACATCCTACTAACACAGCAACAGTGGAACAGACTGCAGAAGCACGGTGAATGTTAAATATTAAGCAGCATATTCTCAGTTACAAGATATAAATTTGAAGAAATATTTAATGGAATGGTAGATGAGTCTTCTAGTAACAACTTGTTGAATGGAGGTAGATGCACTAAGCCGCTAAATGTCATGTTTTAATGCACAAAACACATTAAAATACTTTCAGGTGCACAATACTGCAGCACGAAGTCACAGAATTTTAAATATATTTCATATGCTCTTTTCGGAAATCCTTTAAACTGTTCAATGTGAAATAAATTCAGTCAGGGGATTAAGCCTGAACTTTGATGAAAAGACACAGATAGGGTTGTGGGTTGTTTTTTTATGAAGACTGTAGAGAGAAAAGGTTGAACGTTTTTCTTTTTCCAAATAGTATTTATTGATTCAATTTTTTAAAAAATAATAATTAAAAATATCCCAGAGGAGGTTTTGACATTAGTCTAGCTGGGAAGATCTATGAGCTTACTTGATGAAAGCCTCCATTGCATTCAACTAGCAGAAAGTCAGGTAGGCAGGGGGTGAAATCCTTATTTCATTGAAGTCAAAAGCAAATGAATTTTTTTCTCCAAAATATGGTTTCAATCACAGTTTGTAAAGGATAGTGGACATGAAAGGACCACTCAACAGGGTCTTCTTCAAATACTTCATCATGTGGGAAATAGGGAGAGGGGCTTATACACCACCAACTTTAATGAACCACTTCTGATGGCATGGAGAATATTTGCTTACCCCCAGTTACTCACCTCACTCAAATGGCTTTCTGCGGTGACAACCAGAGGCGGTCTGGGCCGGGAGTGCGCCCCATGGCAGGCACTGAAACCGCACCCCACCACCCCGCCCCCACGCGTCACACAGACACGCCTCCCTTACCCCGGAAACACTCTATTTTCGGAGCATAAGGGAGGTGGGGGCGGGGGGGGGGGCTAGGGCGAGAAACCTCGCGGTCTCTCCCAGACTGCGCGTAATGGCGCCCCACCGCTGCTCCGCGCCCCATGGCTCGTGCATGGCTCTTATCTTACCTGTAAGATCTGCGTCTGATGACAACTCACTACCACAGTAAACTATTGGAAGCGGCCACTGTGTGGAAAGAACTTGGTGTGTAGCAGCCAACACACTATGATTTTAGAAGCATTCTGGCTGAAGGCCTCTTTCTCTTGCATCCGTATCAGTGTGGGAGCTGCTTTTCCATGGTGTGATTCAAGGCCACTGGGAAGGGTTTGTGGCTAACAGAATCCTATGAGCAATGCAAATCATACATGTTGTGTCCTGGTTGTGACCAGAACACTCATCATATGCACAAAACCCATGCAGCTGGCCATGCCTATGTGGCTGAGTTACTCTCTCTGTCTCTGTCTCTGTCTCTCCAGATCATACAAACAAACATGGGGAACTAGCTCCCACTCTATTGTGGATGGAAGCAAAAGAACCGGACTTCATTTTCTGCAGCAATGTTATCCTGGTGGTGAAATAACTTGAAGGAACAAGGAGGTCAGGGGCTTTTGTTTCCTGGAACTTGTAGCTAAGAGCCAACAAAAAGGGGTAACACAATGGGGGAGGATTTAAACTCAGTGACGCACACAAAGAAAAATCATTTTTCATCTTTTTACCATTAATTTACCAATTAACAGTTCACCGATCAAATAAAATATAGTATACACACTTCTCCCATGTTAAACAACTGGTACCAACAAGCTGCCTTGGGTCCCTCTAGGGGGAGAAAGGCAGGATTAAAATACAATAAATAAGTAAATGTGTGGGTGCGTTGTGCTTGCAAGCTACATGCTTTTGCCTCTGCTGGTTATAAGGCACCAGCAGAGTCAAAAGCATGTAGCTAATGGGTTTCAACCCTAACGGGTTGCAAAAAGCCACACCTGCCAAAATTCCCTTTCCTATACAAAGTTGAATGGTATAGACACTCTGTCCCAGTTTGTATCTGGTAACCCTGCATATAACTGAAAATCCTGGGGTTTTGCCCCAGGGTTCGGCACTGCATCATTGCCAAACAAACACTGGACCATGGCAGAGTTACAGCTCAATCCTATGCATTTCTATTTTCTACTCAGAATGAGTTCCATTGAGGGCACTGGGGCCTACTTCCAGGAAAATGTGTATAGGAGTGCAGCCTTAGTGACAGGCATTGGCTCAGTTCTCACTTTTCACATCCAGATTTTGCACATCAGCCCAAACATTAGCAGCTACATACGTTCTGTCCCCTAGATCCAAGTCCCTTTTTTCTCTCTCTTGTCTTTGGCATGCAGAGTATAACAAGGCCACAAGGCCCTGATTTCCCCTGCCTTTTTTCCACTACTGCTTTGACTTTGGTTGCTGCTGCATCCTCCTCCTCCTCCAGAATTTGCAGACTCCTGGGGCCACCCTTTTCCAGCTTTCACCACATTTGTCTTGTTCTTGACACACCAAGCGCGCAATCCTAACCCGGAGTTACTCAGCCTGCCACACTTAGGCCAGCAAAGTTTGGCCAGTACCAGGGACACAGTAAAGTATGTTTGGACCACATTCAGAGTCAGAGAGGGCAGCACACAGATGTGCCCCATCCTCCCTGACTCTGAGAGTAGTCCAGACATGCTTTACGGTGGCCCTTGTGCCAGCCAAACTTTGCAGACTTAACTGTGCCAGCCTAACTCCAGGTTAGGATTGTGCCCTGAGCTTCCTGAAAATCTGGATAATGACAGCACTTATTTGACATAGATTTTCAAGGGTGATGTACTTTAGTATTGCTAGACCCATGAAGTAGCCTGGTGAAGTCAGCCAGTATGATTCACCCTGCATTTCAGACTACCGGGGGCAGTGGCTGATAGTTATTTTTAAAAATACCTTTGGGAATTGGTGCCTGAGGCTGCACCCATTTTATTTTTCTTTTATACCTCCCTCAAGTTCCCAGTGCAGCAGAGTTAATGCCTGCAGAGCCCTGCCTTTTCCTCCCATTCACTGAAACCAAATACCCTCCAACATACAGTGGGAAGGCATGTTAATTACTCGCAGCATTCCAGCATACACTCCAGAAAGCAATATAGCCTCTGTCATTCATGAACGATTACCCAATTCTAACTGTATGTGGAAAGAGGAGGGAAAAAAACACTCCTGTAAATCTGCATTGCTGTAGACTTTGTATTCTTCTGCCCTGCATCATTTCACGTTCCTGAGAAAATAAATGCTATCCAAATGTAACAGCAGAAAATATTGTGTTCTGGGCACAAGAGGCATAGTCACGTCCTTCCCAACCTTAGCCTGGTCTGCAGTGTTCATATTCAGCACAGCAAAGGTCTGATTCTCCTGCATTGCTATAGCCACTGTTGCTCAATAATTGTTCAAAGTGAAGAAGCGAGCAGCTTCATTCCAGAGTCCTGACTGCAGGGCCGGCTCTAAGAGTGTCGGCAGAGGCGGATCTAAGGTGGGGGCAAATCTGTTTTTGCAAGAAGCCTTACCTTGCAGTGGAAAACACTCCTCTCCTGCACTGTTCTAGCCAATCCTCACAGGGAACAGCAACATCTTGGCGTTGCTTACTGGCTACAGCAGCAAGGGAGAGGAGGGATTTACATGTCAGGGTAAGGCTTCTTGCAACACTTACAGATTTGCCCCCCCCCTTAGATCCGCCTCTGAGTGTCGGGGCCCAATGTGGGGTATTCCTGCGAGGCCCTCCACCCTCCCTGCGGGCGACCCACTCAGCATACTTGCAATGCTGCACATAGCACCTAGAAATAGTTGGTGGTGACATGATGACATCACCGCCAACTGCTTCCAGGAGGCCCATTTTGGGCTTTTAGGAGGCAGGGTCAGGTGGGAGGGCCCATTGTAAAGCTGCTCTGCTCAGCCCAGAGACCTACAGCCCATAAGTTCCTAGCTGCTGCTGCTGCAGACCATCTACATGTGTGTGTGTGGGGGGGGGGGGCAAAATGCAGTGCCCAATGTGATGACATTGGTCACATTGGCTTAAGGCTGGCCCTGCCTGAAAGCAGAGCCCTGCACTCCCAATGCAGTGTTTTGTCAGTAAACCTAATGCATGAAAATGTCCTTCCCCCAAAACAAAAAGGAGGTCATGCAGGAGAACATAACCCTCAAACTGTTTTTTTACTGCAGTCTCCATTAGAAGCACCCATGATCTGAAACAGGCTTCCAGAAGACATGGTCAGCTCCTTCACTACTTTCCTGCAGCAAAAGAAAAAACCTCCTGTTCAGTCATGTTATGAAGCTGGAATTGATGAGGTCCTTTTGCTGCTTGTCTACTGGTTAAGGCAATTTGGGCTTCAGCCCTACATGCACTTACATGGAAGTCCCATTGAACACAATGGGACTTACTTTTGAGAGGACATGCCTAGGATTGTCGGATACCATTTTGGGCGGATTTAAAGCTTACTCACTAAGGGTGTATTGAATTTACTGTAGTTCAATAAGTCTTTTTTATTATTTTATGGATGTCACCTTAGGTGCCTTTCAGAACAGAATCTGGCTGACACAGGTCACAAAAGAAAGAATTTAAATAACCCAAAGGCACACCAGGGCTCTAGTGCTCTGCTTTTCAATTGCTGCAACAGAAATGGGAGAATGAAACATGACCCAAGTCAAGGAGGATAGTGCACATCTGTGTGCTGGCCTCTCTGACTCCAAAAGTGGTCCAAACATACTTTACTGTGTTTGTTGGCCTAAATGTGCCAGCCTAACTCCAGGTTAGGATTGCGCCCTGAGATCCATTCCCTCCAGGCCCAACACTGCCCCTGTTCTCCTTCTTCACCCCTGAAGAGCCAAGGGCAAAAAGACAGGAATTTCCAATTGTTATGGTAACCAGCTGGGCAACGCGATAAGGGATGAGCCAAGGGCGGAAGCCTGCTACTAGGTCAAGAGGCTACACCCAAGGAGAAAAGACAATAGGCATAAACAAGCATATGTGTTTACAGATAATAGTTTGAGTATGTGCAAAACGCTTTAGCAAGCATCTATAGCTAATACCACGTTTACCAATACAAGGCTACGCATGCTCAGAAGTGTTATGGGGCAAGCACCCCTAGAAATGTATAAAAAGCTTCTTGTAACTCTGTTCTTGGCCATTTGCCTGTTTAGAGCATATGGTCCTGCACGCGTGAGTAAAACTCTTTTCTCACTTCACTCCTCGGCCTGAGCGTTGTCTATCCGCATCACATTTTCGAGTACACCCCCTTCCCAACTCTTTCTCCGCTTTACCCTGTTCGGTGCATCCTGGGTGGGCCATTGGCATGTGCAAGGATCTGCTGGTCATTTTTACTGACAGCTCCTTCATGCTTGGCAGTGGCGCACTATTTACAGCCAGTTCCACTGTCGTAACCTCATGATAGAATTGGAGCATCGTTCACAAAAAAGTGGGCTTCTGAGCAATTCAACACTTCACTAGTAGCACAATTCACTCTTCTGTTGGATTCCTTCCGTTTACCTATCTGCCGGCAAAGTGGTGCCGGCAAACTGGTGTTTAGTACTTCATGTTTTCATGCCAGGCTTGTAGCTATTGTTCTATATTCTTAAGGATTCTTTTCCAAACTTTTTTGCCTTATTGTTCTACTATTCTCTTTTTGCGTTTTTTTTTTTTTGGTTTTTGTTTTTTGCCTTGGGCTAAGGCAAATGTTCTCACATTTTAAGGAGCACAAACCCTTAAAAACCTTGCAAATAAAATTATGCAGCTTGAAAGTAAAGCTAGATCAAATGTTGAAAAGCTTGATTTTCAATCATGGAAGTACAAATGTTTGCTAATAACTACAGTTCTTCAAGCAAATGCCACAACGGTGGCAATGTTGCTCTATATTCTGGAATACCTAACATTCACCAACCGTCGCTCTCTCTGTACTTTTCCCTGTGTAAATTGCCTTCTGGGAGTACATGAGTGCTAAATGTGCTCTTACTAATTATGTTCCATGTTCCCGCTTTGATTTTGTCATTTTAATGGATTAGTACCACGATTCTTAATTAACAAGGTAGACATTCATGGCATAATGCAAGTCAACTAAAAAAGTATCGCAAGGAGTTTGGAAAATATCTTTAGTATTACACCATCTTACAGTCCTCATCAGTTCCCCAACATCTAAATATATATTGTATATATACAATACAAATATTGTGTAAGTCAAAAGTAGATAATACTCGTGGCTCAATCCTAATCTGGAGTTAGGCCAGCACAGTTAGGCCAGCCAAGTTTGGCTGACACCAGGGCCACCGTAACGTGCATTTGAACCACTCTTGGAGTGTGGGAAGATGGCGCACGTCTGACTCCAAGAATGGTCCAAACATACTTTACAGTGGCCTTTGTGCTGGCCAAACTTTGCTGGCCTAACTGTGACAGCCTAACTCCAGGTTAGGATTGCGCTCTTAGTCAAGTAGATCAATGGCCAGATGCAAACCTAAGCTCAACTTAACAGGAATGAGAATGTGTGATTGCCATCCTCTGCATTTTCTAGTAACCTCTCCATTTCATTGGCTGCTGCTTGCTAGAAGCAGGGAACCTGAGCCTTCTTTTGTGAGTCGATGACCCTTGTCTGATCATCCCCAACTCTAAATAGGTGCTGCTATTCAATATTCCTGGGTCTGTCATACTGTGATACTAATGACTGATTGTTTTTCATCTTACTAAGTGTACAGAAGCTAGTGATGGAGGCCAGTTGCTTTATTTGGATGGACTCCTTGATTGAATTTGGCCCTGGAGTCGGGAAGGACAGCGAGGGTTTGAGACCCATCTTTTCTGCCACCAATGACTTTGTTCAGAAGGATGTGCCTTCTGTTCACAGGATCATATATGCTGTGCAAGTGAGAGCGGCGCTTCTGTCCTTTTGGGCATTATCCATAAAAGTTCAGGAACCTTGTCCCCTCTGTCACCCCTTGAGCTTTGCATATAGCGAACTTAGCACATAAAGTGACAATTTTAGACTGCTGACTGAACAAACGACCTTTGCTAAAGGAAGTTAAATCATAAACCACAGACCCAGCTAAGTCTGGCCCAGATTTTTGCTGAAGCAGTAACAAGTGTAACATGTAATGCAAAATGCTGAACTATTATGTACTGTGCTAAAGACAATCATTACTCGTGGGAGGCGTGCAACTTCAATATGAAGAGGAACTTACCAATTGTACAGTGTCTCTGAAAGCTTTGAGAGAACACTCCCTTTCAGACACCCAGCTAAGCGCTAGCTGAAATAAAAGCTTCTTAAACTTTTGCCAAGATCCGAGTCTTGTTTTCATGGACGGGGTGCCTAACGGGGGTTCTTAACACAAGCAAAGCAAGGCCTGATAGATTGGGTCGTGATTGCTCTGACAGGTAAAAAAAGTGTGGCTTTTCTCTCAACCTGTGGGATCTGAGGCCTCATGCTTTAAAACAGTCCTGCTTTGAAGCAATGGTCCTGGCCTATTATGCTTTCCTGGTATTCACCCAATATCATAGCCATGTTTATATGAGTGTGCCATGTATTTTGCATTCAAAAATGGAAATAAACAGGTTGACAAGCTACAGTAGGACCTCTGCTATTCACGGAAATTCACTATTCCTGGGTCTGTGACCAGCTGTGATACTGATGACTGGCAGGCATGACTCTGTGCTAGGCTACCCTAATACGTTCTGAGGGTGACTTTGATAACTGTGCAGAAAAATCTGCAGATAAAAAATGTGCATGGTTGGCTGCTTCATGTTGTCCCAGAACTGTTGCACCTGATTTTGTGGAGTCTACTGTCCCACAGTTGCCAAGAACTGATAGCAGCAGTTTCCAACAGCAGCGCTGTCCCTGGGTGCTTGCCTGCTCAACTTGTATCTTGGTAAATACACAGATTTCACAAGCACAGTAAGAGCCCAATCCTAGGCATGTCTACTCAGAAGTAAGTTCCATTATAATCACTGGGACTTACTCCCAGGTAAATATGGATAGGACTGCATTTTAAGGGCCTGATCCAGAAGGCCCTATCACTGGAGGTACATGCATACTGCTGACTAAAAGTGTCGCAATTGTGCCGTAAAGAACTTCCACGACAACATATCGCTTGCACTGCGGCAGCACTCAATAAGTGCCTGGCCCCAACACAAGCGGGCAGACGGCTGGCACTCCAGCAGTGCGGGCCGCCGGTAAGGCCTTTCGGGGCAGGGGGGAGCCAGGGAGGGAGATGAACAGGAGGGAGGGAGGGGAGGAGGGGCCAGCGAAGGGATGGGAGCCAACAATGGCTTCCACCACCAGATCTTATCCTCTCGCCTTGCCCGGGCAGCCCAACATGGGGCTGCTTGATTCACTGCCAGTGAAATAGCCAGTGGTGAGCCGAGGACCCCTATTGCGGGCAATGGGGCTTTCCCCAGGGGAAGGGGACAAATGTCCCCTTCTCCAGAAGAGCCTTCAGCAGCTGCCTGGCTCCCACAGGATGCAGCCGCCGCCAATTTGATACCACTGCTCCTACAGGAGCTGGGCAGGATTGGGCTGTCTTTCTCTTCACAATGCTGTTATGTCTCCTCAGAAGAAATGAAGCAATGGAAAACAGCTTCTGAAATTTCCTACTGTCGGAAACAACACTTTTTAAAGCTCATTTTACCTAGTATTTGGATTAAAAATATCTGCTAAGAAAAAGAGTCAAGGGGCAGGAAATTATAACATATCCCTCTTCCACAGCCGTGTTATTCATTCACGCAGGAGATTACCTTTAAGCGTTTTTCTCTTATCTTCAACAGATGAGATTTAAATCTGGAAAATCCTTGACCAAGGCAGGAGGCAAAATTGGCCTGCTACCCACACCTAGGAGCAAACTGGGAGAGAAAATCCTGCCCAGCCAGCAATATTTGGAAGTAAGCTGCTGAAAAAGCCCCAAGCCACACAGAGCGCAAAATCTGCAGTTCAGTTTGATTAGGTTCAAATTGTAAGATGGCCTGGAAGTTTCAATAAATCTACCCAAAATTTCACATGAGAGAGCAACTAACACTACGTTGTTGCCATGCAAAAGTGCAAGGATTTCTGAGAGCGTGGCCACAAGGCTGTAATTTTAATTAGTTATTAAGGTGTTCAAATTAATGTAAATCAAGTTTGCCCTTTCCAGCTAAACAATTAGGTCTGGCAATAGCATTTGCATTTTCATTAACATGTGAATAAACAATAATCCACCCAGCTTTTTTCTCCTGTAGGAACCTAACCAGAAAAAAAGACCAAAACCTTACCAGTGAAGGTGGGGGAGAGGAGAAAATACAAAAGTAGAAAAGAACTATAGTACAGTTGGATTGCAAACTGGTAATTATCTTCTAGGAAATACATTTCGAGATATGAAGATAGGAAACTAGAGGTTAACAATTGCCTCAGGTAAGAGACTTTCCTCCACCGGTCCTCCTTTAGATTTAAGCCCAATCCTACACATGTTTACTCAGAAGTAAACCCCAATTGAATGTACTCTCAGGTAAGCATGGGTAGGACTGCTGCCATTGAAAAGAAGAGGAAACAGAGTGGATGAAGAAGGGTGCAATCCTAACCTGGAGTTAGGCCAGCACAGTAAGGCCAGCAAAGTTTGGCTGGCACAAGGGCCACCGTAAAGTGCATTTGGTCCACCCTCACAGTCCAGGAGGATGGCACACATCTGTGTGATGTCCTCTCTGACACCGAGAGTGGTCCAAATATACTTGACGTGTCGCTAAACTTTGCTGGCCTAATTCCAGGTTAGGATTGTGCCCGAAGTCTGAAATAGCGGAGACAGTGGGCTAGAGTGTCTCCACATTTCCTCTTCCACTCCATTCCCTCTTCTATTTTGAATTTAGGATGCCAGAGAATGGCAGAGGTAGCAGCAGGCATTCCTCCCACCTCTGAGAAGCATTTGACATAGCATGGCACTACAGAGGACAGAGAAACAGCAGCTGGTGCACTAACTACCTCAGGCACTGGGAGGTCTTGGACTGACCCTGGAATTAGAGTGGCTGGGACTACTTGTGATGCTCTATTTACAAAAAATAGATACAGCAATTTAGAATGCTCATCATTGGCGCTGATGCAGCCATGCTGGTGGAGAGCTTGCTGCATGCAATGTCCTGGGCACAATCCTAACCAACCTTCCAGCACCAGGGTAAGGGCACTGCAGCTCTGAGGTAAAGGAACAAACATTCCCTTACCTTGAGGAGGCCTCTGTGACCACTTCTCCACAGCATGTCCGTGCTGGAAAAGGTGGTTAGGGTTGTGTCTCAGTCAGGAAAGTCTTAGACTGTTTTTACTTTATTTTGAACTTTGCGTCTTTACCTCAAGTATAGAATGTGATTGTTTTTACCTTATTCTAGTTTGAGCCCCACTAAATCTTTGCCTCTGACTTGTACAAAAAAACAACCTGCCTGGTGCTTTAACCTGTAGAGCAACTGGTCTTCCATTTTGTTCAGCCTCGTATGCTACCCAGGTTGTGTGTGTGTGTGTGTGTGTGTGTGTGTGTGTGTGTGTGTGTGTGT
>JAJKFI010013762.1:0-17939 GCA_029204185.1 Lerista edwardsae
CAATTGCTATAATAACCAGTGCAATGTTAGGAGCTGAATTTTTTTTTCCAGCTTGCCATCTGGAGCTGTGATTGCAAGAATCATAAATTTGCTTGGAATGACCAAGCAAGAACACATCCAAGCATCATCCAGTGATAGACCAAAGCAATCTCATTCACTTTAAATTGTTTTTAGTATCTTCTGTTATCAGCAACAGCTTTTCCAAAAAGTTGGCTGGCGTTTAAACGACCAACAAAATTGGCAAGGAACCTCAAAATACAAGACAATTAATTGCATAGTTGAATTTTTTTTAACCAGATGGGTGATACCAAGATTATTTATAGCCTGAATAACAACTTAATAAAGCACAAAGAATACTAGGCAAACCAAGTGTTTGGAACATATCTGCTCTCTTCTTTGGTGAGGTTTCAAGGACCACAAGACACACACTGACCATAAGACCCTATAAAGACAGGGTTGATATTTGTCACTGTGCTGCTGGCCATGAGACATAGTTCTTGACTACAAGGCAGAACAAACCCATCACTTCCAATGTGACTTGCACTACGAAACAGCTGGCAGCCATGTGGTCCATTCGAAAAGATGCCAGCCTGTGCTGGCATTTAATAGCAGAGGAACAGGCTTTGTTGCTCATAGCATATTCTGAGATTTAATGTTAATTTAATACCCTGCCAATGCTGATAGCAAAATCTACCATGTCAAATTATTATTTGTTCTCTTATAATAAAATACATTAAGCACAAGTCAGTCATTCAGGGGGGTTTGCACAGTGATAACTGAATGCACAGATCCACTGATGAATTCCCCCAGTTCTTAGACAACCATGTTACCAAAGAGCCTAGGGTCCAATGTCTCTGAAATGTTGAGGTTTGGGCAAGTGAAATTGAATAGAAGGGGACAAAGTGACTTGTAAATTGATGAACAGCCGAGAGACAGTGGAGTGAGGGAAGCTTTTTTTTGGCTCTTTCTAGTAATTCCCTGCCAAATAATTTTGGCTGAATAAATCCATCCCACTTTGCCAAAATGCCAATGTAGATTGCAGCACCCAGCTGGGATTCTGCAGCAGGTGGTGTTCCTATGGGGGGCAAAATGCTTGCAGGAGCCAGAGCTCCTGTGTGACGTAGTCCCTCCCCCTTGCCTCCAGAGCCATTCGTGGAGAACTGGCTTGGAGGCTTTGATCTCCACCCCATGAATGGCCCTTGAAGCAATGATGAATCAGCAAGAGAAGTGACGAGGTGTGCAGTTAAATGGAGGATCAGAAAGAAGCTGCTTCTATGAGCTTTCTGTCTCCTTTTATTAGCCTTTTTGCGTCTATGTGTCACATTCCACTGCGTTCTGCGCCAGAATAATGGTTAACTTAAGATTAGCTTGTGCCGTCCCAAGGGGTAATGGTTGATAGATTTAAGATTGTGTTTTGCAAAGTCCTGAAACATTGTGTATCCGGGTCGGTCCTGTTCCAAGAGTGTGCCCTTCGAACACTCAAGTATGCTTGCTTTGAACAACAACCCTGAGATTTGCTTACTAGGCTCAGCACTTTTTCATCATGCAGATTCCTAAGAAGGGAGGGGGTAGATTTCCTTCAGCCCTGAAGGTGGGAGAGGAGGAGACCTATTAGACAGGAGCTCAGGCTCCTGCAACACCTGGACACTCAGTGCTAACCTGGAGTTAGGCCGGCACGGTTAGACCAGCGAAGTTTGGCCAGCACAAGGGACACCATAAAGTATGTTTGGCCCACTTCCCTCACACAGATGTGCACTATTCTCCTTTACCCCAATAGTCCAAACACGCTTTATGGTGGCCCTTGTGCCAGCCAAACTTTGCTGGTCTAACTCCTGGTTAGGATTGCTCTCTTAGTGTCTCATTCTCCCTGTAGGAATGTCATGGTTCTGCAATCCACCCAAGGCTGTTTGAGGCTTTTAATTTGTCATGTGGGCAAAAATATCACTCCCTAGATTACTTGCCTACACTGTGGAGACCTCATAGAAGACAAGGTGAGGTCTAATGTGGCCTGGTGGACCTCCTCTGGGCAGCAATTCCTGTATTTTTGAGTCCTTCAATGGTGGTATTGCTATCCCCTTGTGTTGGAGGCCTAATAACACAAGAGGAAGCCTAGCATAGCCTGGGGAGATCTCTAGAATCACATGATGCTTTCCCTGCCCCATGGATTGGCAGCCATTTTGCTGATTCCTCTTTGCAGGTCTGGAATGCTGTAATGCCAGGAGTAACTTTGGGAATTCTCCTGGATTATTCTATCACTCAGACTGAGTGGCATACATAGCAAAACAAACCTAGAAAGGAACAGAGTAGGAAAAAGGAATTCTCTTAGCCCTGTGAAGTGACATTGGATGACACAAAAGTTCTGCCAGGGGTGTTAGATCTGAGATGCAAGTCAACACTCGATGCTGCAATGATGTATGTGTGGGGAGAGGAAATGTGTGTGAATGTGCCCCAGGTGACCATTTGAAATGGAATTTTTCATACCGAAGCTCATCACTATATTTGTCTCCCAGGTATGTCAGGCAAAGGTTTCTCGTGCCTCTGCCACCAGCATAGCAGGGAAGGGGAGCGCATTGCAGCTTCATTTTAGCAGCACTGATGCATATGCAATGGAAACAGGATTCAGGGCTGTAATTAATGAAGCTACATTGGAAGGCTCTGCTGGGGAAATCATCCTGCTGTGTGTCTCGGAGGCATACTTGTACGGAGCAATTTTACCCATTGGGGCCATGGCAGTCTTCTAGGTCTGGGACCTCTCGCCAAATTACATTGACCCGATTTCAGAAAAGACAATTCATTCACTTAGGTTAGTGTTAATAACCTAATAACTGGTAAGTGTTAATGGTCTCTCATCAGAGTAATGCTGAAAATTAACTACCCTGCACTTATTAATGAAGAGGAATCAGACTGATTAAAAAAAAAACTGATCTAAAAAGTTCCATGCACATATATTGGCAGCAGACATAAAGAGCTGAGCAGCTGAAATTCAGGGAATGGTGGAGTAAGAGATATGGGAAGAAGAGCCCATCAGCTTTCCACACAACATAAATGCATGAGCTACTTTCGATTTCAATATCGTCGGGACGATCTCATTTATAGCTTCTTTTGTCCTCAAGGGCTCTGAAGTGATTCTGAGGTGGAGAAACAGAAACTGAAGGGGATGTGTTCACTTGCTCCAGGAAATCACAGACCCCACAATCCCCTCAATTTTAGGGCAGATTAGATGTGACACTTTGTCAGCAATGGCCACACACACACACACACACACACACACACACACACACGAACACGCATACACAGTATCTTGGGTCTGAGTTTGCCCAGCCCAGAATTAAAATGAAATTCAGGGAATTATAAGTAACTAGAGAATCCAGGGCACAATGAATGGCTATGAATGGCTATTTGAGGGGACTGTTTTGAGGAATGTGGTTCAGGAGTGGCTCCAGAAGGCTCCACAGAGACCGGTATGTTGGTGGTGGGGGAGGGCTGTGGGTGAGAAGGGGGGAAAACAAAGCATGTTGGGGAAGATCTCTCTCTCTCTCTCTCTCTCTCTCTCTCTCTCTCTCTCTCTCTCTGTGTGTGTGTGTGTGTGTGTGTGTGTGTGTGTGTGTGTTGGGAAGGGAGGGGTGGATCCAGCAGTAGTCATGCATCTTATCTTCCATTTTTCCACCACCCTGATCGCACACCCTCATAGAGTGTGCCCACATTCCATTGGCGTGGTTGCATGTTATAACGTGGCAGGAAACAGGAGCAGGAAATCATGCTCAAGATTGGAACTTCTGCGAGCAAAATATATTCTCTGCTATTGAAGCTACGTCTTTCAATTGGCATTGAAGCCAATGCCCCAGCAGGTCATGAAAATGGATGGACAGCAGTAAAACAAAATTAAGCTTTAAAAAAAAGATGTTTTTTCTTTTACTCTTAACAAAAGGCAGGTCTCCTATAAATTGAAGAAACTGCTTTGAAAGCTGTGCTTCCAGTATATTTATTGAATTGCTCCAACAAATCCTAGTTCCTCACTTGCTCTGAATTCTTCAATGAGAGGTGATTTGAGTCACCTTTTCTTCCCCATTTTGTGATTAAATGATATTTTCAGTTTTCATTCTTTCAGTTTTAATTCATTCAGGGTTTTTTTTAAAAAAGATTCCTTCTAGACATATCAGGGGAGAACATTCAAATACATTTACAGTTTCAAGTTTTCCAAACCTCAGTTATCAACATGTGCGCACATACACACAAACACAGAGACTGTGGTACATTTTTCTGTGTTTCACAGGACCAATTGATTTTTGACTTGCCCATCCCCAGACCTTAATACAATCTCAGCTCAAGACTGCAAAGCATCTACCCAAATCAAAATCATAGCAATTCAATAAGATAAAACATCTATACAGCTTTGATTCCAAAACTCCCCCAAAATAATGAATTCATAGTAATGAAAATTCTAGTATGTTATTCTCACACAAGACAATAACTAATTGCCACCGTCACTATATATTTCAAACCTTTGCACACAATATAAAAAAATATAACAGCCTTCAACTATAAATTGTATGCTTGTCAGTAAGATTATCGGAAATAAATGGACAACTTTGTAAAGCTGGTTAGCCAGAGCCTGTCTGTGATACAATTAGGGACCAATCTTATGGGCCACATGGTAGCAGAACTCCTACTCTGCTCCTGCAAGTGCTACTGCAGCATTGCAAAAAGCGCACAGCAGGCATGCACTTCAGGACCACAGGCACAAACAGCCAGGGGCCCTGTCTGGCAACAGCAGCTGGACACTGCACCAGTGCAGGTAAGGTAGTGACAGAGGCATTTTGCAGGCAGGAGGGGGGAGTAGGGCAGAGAGTTTGGGCATGCGTTTTTCACGGGTGAGAGGGGCAGCGATGGGATCTGCAAATTGAGAAGGGGAATGCTGGGCGGGACTTACACGGGACTTCCACATGATTGGCTGCTCGTCCGCAGTGTTCCGCGGCTGCCCTGGCCTCGGGGGGGCTGCCCCAGTTGGTGCGCCCCACCGCTGCTCGCCCAGGCACCCAACACGCCCCCCACCCATCCTCCGCGGTGAGCAGGAGCCCCCCTGAGGCCAGGGCAGCCACAGAACACTGCGGACGGGCTGCCAATCATGTGTAAGTCCCGCCTAAGTCCCGCCCAGCATTCCCCTTCTCAATTTGCAGATCCCATCACTGGAGAGGGAGTGTAACCCAGTAGCACAACCCAGGATGCTATCTCCAATTTTCCAGCCTAAAATGCCTCCTTGGGCTTATGCCTGCAGAACAGCTCACCTAGTCCAAGGAGACCCACTGGAGATCAGGTGGCTTACCAGAAGGTAAGTAAAATGTGTATTTACTTACTTTGCCCAGGCTGTCAGTTCATTGTCCCCCATCATGCAGTGTGCACTTGGCTGGCCATTATTCTTGACCTGACTATTCTTTTAACACCTTAACTGCCCATACACAATGACAGCGCACCATAAGACAAAGGTCCCTCCCATATGTGCCTGGGAAAGCATAGGCACATATGCGTGTGCTCTAGAACACATATTAGTTGTATTCTAAAAAATAGTTGGCAACGCTAACAGATTCAACAACAAATACTACCTGGATAGGCAGTCTTGCCAGGCGCAGGAAGGGAATTGTTATTTTGTGTACAGGCGTGTACTCCTGGTCCCAGTCACAGAACCAGAGGACAGGGGTGAAATCCAAAGGACTCTAATGCATTAGCACATTCACAGTAGCAATGTGCACACACAAAGGCATTCCATCCAAAGGCAAAATCAGAATAGTGACTTGTTTGTCAGGGACAGGCTCCATAAAACAAGGACCGTTCCTGGTAAATAGGGACATATGTCCTTCTAGCTCTCAGATTCTCTCCTGAAAGTGACGCCACCATTGCATTCATTGCTATTTCAGCTGCAGTCAGTTTGGGAACACATCCATAGTGACAATGTGTTAGTTCCACATCTGGCAAATGTAACAGAAGCGACAGCATCACACCGACAAGGTATAAATAAAACAGCCAAAAGGTGCAAGCCCGATGCATGGAAGACAATCCAATTGTATCTACTTTCGTCTTTCAGAAAGAGAACCCTCCTGACAAGTGTCAAGGTGATTCTCTTCATCATGTTTTGTGGTTGTCCTTGACGAAAAGACATTGTCTTGAAATGTGTTGGAGCTCTGGGTTTCATGCATACATGCAACTATCACTGGTTTTGTTTTTTATACATGAAAGTGTATCTTTGGCTTTGCTGCTGTTTTTCTTAGTGGGTCATTGGGCAGGTAGAAAACTGCCTGCAAGCTTTTCTTCCTGGTTCTGCAAGAGACTTGTTTTGGCTTTTAGATGAAAGCTGAAAATTCAGAAGAGTCAAACATTTTTTTTCAGCAGTCCAGCTTTTCCCCCACAGCTTGGCCTCCCTGTGGCTATGACTCAAGTTCAGTTAGGAATTGATGTGAAAGAATTTATTTGGCACTTCATTTCAGCCACCCTCTATAATTACCCATTTCATTAACAGGCATGCTTGACCAAAACTAATTCAGTTTTCTCTCCCCTGCCAGGAGTCCTCCAGGCTTTCAGACAGAGAAGGGTTTTCTGTCTCCAGTCGTACCAAAAGATGCCAGAGATGATATCTGGGATCTTTGTCATGTCAAACAAGTTTTTAACCATGGAGATATTTGAAAACAATGTTACTTATTTTATTCCAAAGCCCACTGTGTTCGGTAAGGCATATGGCCTGATCCTAGCCGAGGCCACCACTGCTTTCCAATGCGTTGCCCAGGAGACTGCCATCACATACATGCCATAAGCCATGTTGTGGTGACCAGAATGAGGGTGATGCTGGCAGAGAGGTGAGTACAAGCAGGTGCTAGTTGGAGGAATGCGAAGAGCCATAAATGGTCAGTATCCCACAAAGCAGCAGGGAGGTGTTCCGGGGAAGGGGCGGGTGGAGGGAAGGTGGCGCTGAGGTGAAACTGGGTGGGGGAGGATGGGGAGGAGGGCAGTCTATGCCCATGAGGGGGTGAGGCTGGCAAAGGAGGACTGCTGCCAGATTATGTTCTCCCTCAAGTACCTGAAAGCCCTACATGTGTTTACCTGAATCTGCTCCAGCTATTTAGCTGGTCCAGCTCTGAGTAAACCCATAGGGGCTGATGGGGCCAGATATGAGGTAAGGGAACTAATGTTCCCTTACCTCAAGGTGACCTCTGCCTCCCTAGACTTGTGGGATACAGTAGCAGCCATTTTGGAACTGCTGTAGCAAGGCACAAACAAGACTGGGCTGCCCAACTGTAATCCTATCTTACTCTCCAGAAACAAACACCTCTAAATTAGTTACAGCTCCTCCCCCCCCCACAAAAAAAGAAAAGAAATACCTTTTCATATGGCCCTCTTTCAAATACCACCCATAATGCAACTGCTTATTGCCTGAAAATAAATCACTGAAATCTCTCAAACTGCATCTATTTCCTATCCAAGTGAAGAATACATCCTACTAACACAGCAACAGTGGAACAGACTGCAGAAGCACGGTGAATGTTAAATATTAAGCAGCATATTCTCAGTTACAAGATATAAATTTGAAGAAATATTTAATGGAATGGTAGATGAGTCTTCTAGTAACAACTTGTTGAATGGAGGTAGATGCACTAAGCCGCTAAATGTCATGTTTTAATGCACAAAACACATTAAAATACTTTCAGGTGCACAATACTGCAGCACGAAGTCACAGAATTTTAAATATATTTCATATGCTCTTTTCGGAAATCCTTTAAACTGTTCAATGTGAAATAAATTCAGTCAGGGGATTAAGCCTGAACTTTGATGAAAAGACACAGATAGGGTTGTGGGTTGTTTTTTTATGAAGACTGTAGAGAGAAAAGGTTGAACGTTTTTCTTTTTCCAAATAGTATTTATTGATTCAATTTTTTAAAAAATAATAATTAAAAATATCCCAGAGGAGGTTTTGACATTAGTCTAGCTGGGAAGATCTATGAGCTTACTTGATGAAAGCCTCCATTGCATTCAACTAGCAGAAAGTCAGGTAGGCAGGGGGTGAAATCCTTATTTCATTGAAGTCAAAAGCAAATGAATTTTTTTCTCCAAAATATGGTTTCAATCACAGTTTGTAAAGGATAGTGGACATGAAAGGACCACTCAACAGGGTCTTCTTCAAATACTTCATCATGTGGGAAATAGGGAGAGGGGCTTATACACCACCAACTTTAATGAACCACTTCTGATGGCATGGAGAATATTTGCTTACCCCCAGTTACTCACCTCACTCAAATGGCTTTCTGCGGTGACAACCAGAGGCGGTCTGGGCCGGGAGTGCGCCCCATGGCAGGCACTGAAACCGCACCCCACCACCCCGCCCCCACGCGTCACACAGACACGCCTCCCTTACCCCGGAAACACTCTATTTTCGGAGCATAAGGGAGGTGTGGGCGGGCGGGCGGGAGGGCGAGAAACCTCGCGGTCTCTCCCAGACTGCGCGTAATGGCGCCCCACCGCTGCTCCGCGCCCCATGGCTCGTGCATGGCTCTTATCTTACCTGTAAGATCTGCGTCTGATGACAACTCACTACCACAGTAAACTATTGGAAGCGGCCACTGTGTGGAAAGAACTTGGTGTGTAGCAGCCAACACACTATGATTTTAGAAGCATTCTGGCTGAAGGCCTCTTTCTCTTGCATCCGTATCAGTGTGGGAGCTGCTTTTCCATGGTGTGATTCAAGGCCACTGGGAAGGGTTTGTGGCTAACAGAATCCTATGAGCAATGCAAATCATACATGTTGTGTCCTGGTTGTGACCAGAACACTCATCATATGCACAAAACCCATGCAGCTGGCCATGCCTATGTGGCTGAGTTACTCTCTCTGTCTCTGTCTCTGTCTCTCCAGATCATACAAACAAACATGGGGAACTAGCTCCCACTCTATTGTGGATGGAAGCAAAAGAACCGGACTTCATTTTCTGCAGCAATGTTATCCTGGTGGTGAAATAACTTGAAGGAACAAGGAGGTCAGGGGCTTTTGTTTCCTGGAACTTGTAGCTAAGAGCCAACAAAAAGGGGTAACACAATGGGGGAGGATTTAAACTCAGTGACGCACACAAAGAAAAATCATTTTTCATCTTTTTACCATTAATTTACCAATTAACAGTTCACCGATCAAATAAAATATAGTATACACACTTCTCCCATGTTAAACAACTGGTACCAACAAGCTGCCTTGGGTCCCTCTAGGGGGAGAAAGGCAGGATTAAAATACAATAAATAAGTAAATGTGTGGGTGCGTTGTGCTTGCAAGCTACATGCTTTTGCCTCTGCTGGTTATAAGGCACCAGCAGAGTCAAAAGCATGTAGCTAATGGGTTTCAACCCTAACGGGTTGCAAAAAGCCACACCTGCCAAAATTCCCTTTCCTATACAAAGTTGAATGGTATAGACACTCTGTCCCAGTTTGTATCTGGTAACCCTGCATATAACTGAAAATCCTGGGGTTTTGCCCCAGGGTTCGGCACTGCATCATTGCCAAACAAACACTGGACCATGGCAGAGTTACAGCTCAATCCTATGCATTTCTATTTTCTACTCAGAATGAGTTCCATTGAGGGCACTGGGGCCTACTTCCAGGAAAATGTGTATAGGAGTGCAGCCTTAGTGACAGGCATTGGCTCAGTTCTCACTTTTCACATCCAGATTTTGCACATCAGCCCAAACATTAGCAGCTACATACGTTCTGTCCCCTAGATCCAAGTCCCTTTTTTCTCTCTCTTGTCTTTGGCATGCAGAGTATAACAAGGCCACAAGGCCCTGATTTCCCCTGCCTTTTTTCCACTACTGCTTTGACTTTGGTTGCTGCTGCATCCTCCTCCTCCTCCAGAATTTGCAGACTCCTGGGGCCACCCTTTTCCAGCTTTCACCACATTTGTCTTGTTCTTGACACACCAAGCGCGCAATCCTAACCCGGAGTTACTCAGCCTGCCACACTTAGGCCAGCAAAGTTTGGCCAGTACCAGGGACACAGTAAAGTATGTTTGGACCACATTCAGAGTCAGAGAGGGCAGCACACAGATGTGCCCCATCCTCCCTGACTCTGAGAGTAGTCCAGACATGCTTTACGGTGGCCCTTGTGCCAGCCAAACTTTGCAGACTTAACTGTGCCAGCCTAACTCCAGGTTAGGATTGTGCCCTGAGCTTCCTGAAAATCTGGATAATGACAGCACTTATTTGACATAGATTTTCAAGGGTGATGTACTTTAGTATTGCTAGACCCATGAAGTAGCCTGGTGAAGTCAGCCAGTATGATTCACCCTGCATTTCAGACTACCGGGGGCAGTGGCTGATAGTTATTTTTAAAAATACCTTTGGGAATTGGTGCCTGAGGCTGCACCCATTTTATTTTTCTTTTATACCTCCCTCAAGTTCCCAGTGCAGCAGAGTTAATGCCTGCAGAGCCCTGCCTTTTCCTCCCATTCACTGAAACCAAATACCCTCCAACATACAGTGGGAAGGCATGTTAATTACTCGCAGCATTCCAGCATACACTCCAGAAAGCAATATAGCCTCTGTCATTCATGAACGATTACCCAATTCTAACTGTATGTGGAAAGAGGAGGGAAAAAAACACTCCTGTAAATCTGCATTGCTGTAGACTTTGTATTCTTCTGCCCTGCATCATTTCACGTTCCTGAGAAAATAAATGCTATCCAAATGTAACAGCAGAAAATATTGTGTTCTGGGCACAAGAGGCATAGTCACGTCCTTCCCAACCTTAGCCTGGTCTGCAGTGTTCATATTCAGCACAGCAAAGGTCTGATTCTCCTGCATTGCTATAGCCACTGTTGCTCAATAATTGTTCAAAGTGAAGAAGCGAGCAGCTTCATTCCAGAGTCCTGACTGCAGGGCCGGCTCTAAGAGTGTCGGCAGAGGCGGATCTAAGGTGGGGGCAAATCTGTTTTTGCAAGAAGCCTTACCTTGCAGTGGAAAACACTCCTCTCCTGCACTGTTCTAGCCAATCCTCACAGGGAACAGCAACATCTTGGCGTTGCTTACTGGCTACAGCAGCAAGGGAGAGGAGGGATTTACATGTCAGGGTAAGGCTTCTTGCAACACTTACAGATTTGCCCCCCCCTTAGATCCGCCTCTGAGTGTCGGGGCCCAATGTGGGGTATTCCTGCGAGGCCCTCCACCCTCCCTGCGGGCGACCCACTCAGCATACTTGCAATGCTGCACATAGCACCTAGAAATAGTTGGTGGTGACATGATGACATCACCGCCAACTGCTTCCAGGAGGCCCATTTTGGGCTTTTAGGAGGCAGGGTCAGGTGGGAGGGCCCATTGTAAAGCTGCTCTGCTCAGCCCAGAGACCTACAGCCCATAAGTTCCTAGCTGCTGCTGCTGCAGACCATCTACATGTGTGTGTGTGGGGGGGGGGGGCAAAATGCAGTGCCCAATGTGATGACATTGGTCACATTGGCTTAAGGCTGGCCCTGCCTGAAAGCAGAGCCCTGCACTCCCAATGCAGTGTTTTGTCAGTAAACCTAATGCATGAAAATGTCCTTCCCCCAAAACAAAAAGGAGGTCATGCAGGAGAACATAACCCTCAAACTGTTTTTTTACTGCAGTCTCCATTAGAAGCACCCATGATCTGAAACAGGCTTCCAGAAGACATGGTCAGCTCCTTCACTACTTTCCTGCAGCAAAAGAAAAAACCTCCTGTTCAGTCATGTTATGAAGCTGGAATTGATGAGGTCCTTTTGCTGCTTGTCTACTGGTTAAGGCAATTTGGGCTTCAGCCCTACATGCACTTACATGGAAGTCCCATTGAACACAATGGGACTTACTTTTGAGAGGACATGCCTAGGATTGTCGGATACCATTTTGGGCGGATTTAAAGCTTACTCACTAAGGGTGTATTGAATTTACTGTAGTTCAATAAGTCTTTTTTATTATTTTATGGATGTCACCTTAGGTGCCTTTCAGAACAGAATCTGGCTGACACAGGTCACAAAAGAAAGAATTTAAATAACCCAAAGGCACACCAGGGCTCTAGTGCTCTGCTTTTCAATTGCTGCAACAGAAATGGGAGAATGAAACATGACCCAAGTCAAGGAGGATAGTGCACATCTGTGTGCTGGCCTCTCTGACTCCAAAAGTGGTCCAAACATACTTTACTGTGTTTGTTGGCCTAAATGTGCCAGCCTAACTCCAGGTTAGGATTGCGCCCTGAGATCCATTCCCTCCAGGCCCAACACTGCCCCTGTTCTCCTTCTTCACCCCTGAAGAGCCAAGGGCAAAAAGACAGGAATTTCCAATTGTTATGGTAACCAGCTGGGCAACGCGATAAGGGATGAGCCAAGGGCGGAAGCCTGCTACTAGGTCAAGAGGCTACACCCAAGGAGAAAAGACAATAGGCATAAACAAGCATATGTGTTTACAGATAATAGTTTGAGTATGTGCAAAACGCTTTAGCAAGCATCTATAGCTAATACCACGTTTACCAATACAAGGCTACGCATGCTCAGAAGTGTTATGGGGCAAGCACCCCTAGAAATGTATAAAAAGCTTCTTGTAACTCTGTTCTTGGCCATTTGCCTGTTTAGAGCATATGGTCCTGCACGCGTGAGTAAAACTCTTTTCTCACTTCACTCCTCGGCCTGAGCGTTGTCTATCCGCATCACATTTTCGAGTACACCCCCTTCCCAACTCTTTCTCCGCTTTACCCTGTTCGGTGCATCCTGGGTGGGCCATTGGCATGTGCAAGGATCTGCTGGTCATTTTTACTGACAGCTCCTTCATGCTTGGCAGTGGCGCACTATTTACAGCCAGTTCCACTGTCGTAACCTCATGATAGAATTGGAGCATCGTTCACAAAAAAGTGGGCTTCTGAGCAATTCAACACTTCACTAGTAGCACAATTCACTCTTCTGTTGGATTCCTTCCGTTTACCTATCTGCCGGCAAAGTGGTGCCGGCAAACTGGTGTTTAGTACTTCATGTTTTCATGCCAGGCTTGTAGCTATTGTTCTATATTCTTAAGGATTCTTTTCCAAACTTTTTTGCCTTATTGTTCTACTATTCTCTTTTTGCGTTTTTTTTTTTTTGGTTTTTGTTTTTTGCCTTGGGCTAAGGCAAATGTTCTCACATTTTAAGGAGCACAAACCCTTAAAAACCTTGCAAATAAAATTATGCAGCTTGAAAGTAAAGCTAGATCAAATGTTGAAAAGCTTGATTTTCAATCATGGAAGTACAAATGTTTGCTAATAACTACAGTTCTTCAAGCAAATGCCACAACGGTGGCAATGTTGCTCTATATTCTGGAATACCTAACATTCACCAACCGTCGCTCTCTCTGTACTTTTCCCTGTGTAAATTGCCTTCTGGGAGTACATGAGTGCTAAATGTGCTCTTACTAATTATGTTCCATGTTCCCGCTTTGATTTTGTCATTTTAATGGATTAGTACCACGATTCTTAATTAACAAGGTAGACATTCATGGCATAATGCAAGTCAACTAAAAAAGTATCGCAAGGAGTTTGGAAAATATCTTTAGTATTACACCATCTTACAGTCCTCATCAGTTCCCCAACATCTAAATATATATTGTATATATACAATACAAATATTGTGTAAGTCAAAAGTAGATAATACTCGTGGCTCAATCCTAATCTGGAGTTAGGCCAGCACAGTTAGGCCAGCCAAGTTTGGCTGACACCAGGGCCACCGTAACGTGCATTTGAACCACTCTTGGAGTGTGGGAAGATGGCGCACGTCTGACTCCAAGAATGGTCCAAACATACTTTACAGTGGCCTTTGTGCTGGCCAAACTTTGCTGGCCTAACTGTGACAGCCTAACTCCAGGTTAGGATTGCGCTCTTAGTCAAGTAGATCAATGGCCAGATGCAAACCTAAGCTCAACTTAACAGGAATGAGAATGTGTGATTGCCATCCTCTGCATTTTCTAGTAACCTCTCCATTTCATTGGCTGCTGCTTGCTAGAAGCAGGGAACCTGAGCCTTCTTTTGTGAGTCGATGACCCTTGTCTGATCATCCCCAACTCTAAATAGGTGCTGCTATTCAATATTCCTGGGTCTGTCATACTGTGATACTAATGACTGATTGTTTTTCATCTTACTAAGTGTACAGAAGCTAGTGATGGAGGCCAGTTGCTTTATTTGGATGGACTCCTTGATTGAATTTGGCCCTGGAGTCGGGAAGGACAGCGAGGGTTTGAGACCCATCTTTTCTGCCACCAATGACTTTGTTCAGAAGGATGTGCCTTCTGTTCACAGGATCATATATGCTGTGCAAGTGAGAGCGGCGCTTCTGTCCTTTTGGGCATTATCCATAAAAGTTCAGGAACCTTGTCCCCTCTGTCACCCCTTGAGCTTTGCATATAGCGAACTTAGCACATAAAGTGACAATTTTAGACTGCTGACTGAACAAACGACCTTTGCTAAAGGAAGTTAAATCATAAACCACAGACCCAGCTAAGTCTGGCCCAGATTTTTGCTGAAGCAGTAACAAGTGTAACATGTAATGCAAAATGCTGAACTATTATGTACTGTGCTAAAGACAATCATTACTCGTGGGAGGCGTGCAACTTCAATATGAAGAGGAACTTACCAATTGTACAGTGTCTCTGAAAGCTTTGAGAGAACACTCCCTTTCAGACACCCAGCTAAGCGCTAGCTGAAATAAAAGCTTCTTAAACTTTTGCCAAGATCCGAGTCTTGTTTTCATGGACGGGGTGCCTAACGGGGGTTCTTAACACAAGCAAAGCAAGGCCTGATAGATTGGGTCGTGATTGCTCTGACAGGTAAAAAAAGTGTGGCTTTTCTCTCAACCTGTGGGATCTGAGGCCTCATGCTTTAAAACAGTCCTGCTTTGAAGCAATGGTCCTGGCCTATTATGCTTTCCTGGTATTCACCCAATATCATAGCCATGTTTATATGAGTGTGCCATGTATTTTGCATTCAAAAATGGAAATAAACAGGTTGACAAGCTACAGTAGGACCTCTGCTATTCACGGAAATTCACTATTCCTGGGTCTGTGACCAGCTGTGATACTGATGACTGGCAGGCATGACTCTGTGCTAGGCTACCCTAATACGTTCTGAGGGTGACTTTGATAACTGTGCAGAAAAATCTGCAGATAAAAAATGTGCATGGTTGGCTGCTTCATGTTGTCCCAGAACTGTTGCACCTGATTTTGTGGAGTCTACTGTCCCACAGTTGCCAAGAACTGATAGCAGCAGTTTCCAACAGCAGCGCTGTCCCTGGGTGCTTGCCTGCTCAACTTGTATCTTGGTAAATACACAGATTTCACAAGCACAGTAAGAGCCCAATCCTAGGCATGTCTACTCAGAAGTAAGTTCCATTATAATCACTGGGACTTACTCCCAGGTAAATATGGATAGGACTGCATTTTAAGGGCCTGATCCAGAAGGCCCTATCACTGGAGGTACATGCATACTGCTGACTAAAAGTGTCGCAATTGTGCCGTAAAGAACTTCCACGACAACATATCGCTTGCACTGCGGCAGCACTCAATAAGTGCCTGGCCCCAACACAAGCGGGCAGACGGCTGGCACTCCAGCAGTGCGGGCCGCCGGTAAGGCCTTTCGGGGCAGGGGGGAGCCAGGGAGGGAGATGAACAGGAGGGAGGGAGGGGAGGAGGGGCCAGCGAAGGGATGGGAGCCAACAATGGCTTCCACCACCAGATCTTATCCTCTCGCCTTGCCCGGGCAGCCCAACATGGGGCTGCTTGATTCACTGCCAGTGAAATAGCCAGTGGTGAGCCGAGGACCCCTATTGCGGGCAATGGGGCTTTCCCCAGGGGAAGGGGACAAATGTCCCCTTCTCCAGAAGAGCCTTCAGCAGCTGCCTGGCTCCCACAGGATGCAGCCGCCGCCAATTTGATACCACTGCTCCTACAGGAGCTGGGCAGGATTGGGCTGTCTTTCTCTTCACAATGCTGTTATGTCTCCTCAGAAGAAATGAAGCAATGGAAAACAGCTTCTGAAATTTCCTACTGTCGGAAACAACACTTTTTAAAGCTCATTTTACCTAGTATTTGGATTAAAAATATCTGCTAAGAAAAAGAGTCAAGGGGCAGGAAATTATAACATATCCCTCTTCCACAGCCGTGTTATTCATTCACGCAGGAGATTACCTTTAAGCGTTTTTCTCTTATCTTCAACAGATGAGATTTAAATCTGGAAAATCCTTGACCAAGGCAGGAGGCAAAATTGGCCTGCTACCCACACCTAGGAGCAAACTGGGAGAGAAAATCCTGCCCAGCCAGCAATATTTGGAAGTAAGCTGCTGAAAAAGCCCCAAGCCACACAGAGCGCAAAATCTGCAGTTCAGTTTGATTAGGTTCAAATTGTAAGATGGCCTGGAAGTTTCAATAAATCTACCCAAAATTTCACATGAGAGAGCAACTAACACTACGTTGTTGCCATGCAAAAGTGCAAGGATTTCTGAGAGCGTGGCCACAAGGCTGTAATTTTAATTAGTTATTAAGGTGTTCAAATTAATGTAAATCAAGTTTGCCCTTTCCAGCTAAACAATTAGGTCTGGCAATAGCATTTGCATTTTCATTAACATGTGAATAAACAATAATCCACCCAGCTTTTTTCTCCTGTAGGAACCTAACCAGAAAAAAAGACCAAAACCTTACCAGTGAAGGTGGGGGAGAGGAGAAAATACAAAAGTAGAAAAGAACTATAGTACAGTTGGATTGCAAACTGGTAATTATCTTCTAGGAAATACATTTCGAGATATGAAGATAGGAAACTAGAGGTTAACAATTGCCTCAGGTAAGAGACTTTCCTCCACCGGTCCTCCTTTAGATTTAAGCCCAATCCTACACATGTTTACTCAGAAGTAAACCCCAATTGAATGTACTCTCAGGTAAGCATGGGTAGGACTGCTGCCATTGAAAAGAAGAGGAAACAGAGTGGATGAAGAAGGGTGCAATCCTAACCTGGAGTTAGGCCAGCACAGTAAGGCCAGCAAAGTTTGGCTGGCACAAGGGCCACCGTAAAGTGCATTTGGTCCACCCTCACAGTCCAGGAGGATGGCACACATCTGTGTGATGTCCTCTCTGACACCGAGAGTGGTCCAAATATACTTGACGTGTCGCTAAACTTTGCTGGCCTAATTCCAGGTTAGGATTGTGCCCGAAGTCTGAAATAGCGGAGACAGTGGGCTAGAGTGTCTCCACATTTCCTCTTCCACTCCATTCCCTCTTCTATTTTGAATTTAGGATGCCAGAGAATGGCAGAGGTAGCAGCAGGCATTCCTCCCACCTCTGAGAAGCATTTGACATAGCATGGCACTACAGAGGACAGAGAAACAGCAGCTGGTGCACTAACTACCTCAGGCACTGGGAGGTCTTGGACTGACCCTGGAATTAGAGTGGCTGGGACTACTTGTGATGCTCTATTTACAAAAAATAGATACAGCAATTTAGAATGCTCATCATTGGCGCTGATGCAGCCATGCTGGTGGAGAGCTTGCTGCATGCAATGTCCTGGGCACAATCCTAACCAACCTTCCAGCACCAGGGTAAGGGCACTGCAGCTCTGAGGTAAAGGAACAAACATTCCCTTACCTTGAGGAGGCCTCTGTGACCACTTCTCCACAGCATGTCCGTGCTGGAAAAGGTGGTTAGGGTTGTGTCTCAGTCAGGAAAGTCTTAGACTGTTTTTACTTTATTTTGAACTTTGCGTCTTTACCTCAAGTATAGAATGTGATTGTTTTTACCTTATTCTAGTTTGAGCCCCACTAAATCTTTGCCTCTGACTTGTACAAAAAAACAACCTGCCTGGTGCTTTAACCTGTAGAGCAACTGGTCTTCCATTTTGTTCAGCCTCGTATGCTACCCAGGTTGTGTGTGTGTGTGTGTGTGTGTGTGTGTGTGTGTGTGTGTGTGTGT
>JAJKFI010013768.1:0-13642 GCA_029204185.1 Lerista edwardsae
TCTGCAAAGAGCTTTTCTTCTTGGTTGGCCGGCACTCAGAGGGTTAACGGGAGCGACTCCGGATTCCTAGGGGGGCAAAGGCAGTGATGTCGTTCAGGGGGAACGGACCAGAACGGGCGTTATGGATCCTAACGAGTTCCGTGGCTGGTTCTGGGTTCTCGACAAGTGCCAATCAAAAGTGAGTTCCTGTTCCTAAATCATTTGAATGACACCACTGGTTGCGCTCTTAGAAGGGGACAGGGGAGGAGAATGTTTTGGCAGGGGAATTGCAGTGTTGGCAGCTTGGCCCTGGGGGAGGCTCAGAAGACAGGGTCTTTCCAATGGTCCCCAGACTGCAGACCCCCAACTCCTTCCTCTCTCCATTCGGAGGCAGGCAAACACGTATTGGTCCTGCCTGGTCTCTGGAAAAGAGGCTACTGATCGCCGCAGAACAGAGCCTGCTGCAGTCTGATTCCCAGACTGCTTCTGTGCATTCTGTAATCATTGGGGCCACTTTTTGTGCCTTTAATAGACTGCACTTTGCTTCACCCTCCGCCCGCACCTTATGAACCTGCAAAGCGCTGTTTCGTGGCAAAGCAGAATTAAAAAGAAAAAACACGTCAAGAAGCAACCTGCCACCAGAGAGCCAAAGGCTTTTCCCTCTCACGCGCTGATTAAGGCCCACTTAAATTATGGATCAAATGCGCCTCGCGTGTGGATCCAATTATGTTCTGTGGTTTAGGCAGATCAAGGCTTTATGCGGATTCCAACGCAGCCTTTGATGGCGGAGAAACGCTCCAACGTGTCAACGCGTCAAGCGCCGGCATAGATGGATCAGGGTGGTTTCTGCCCAGCAGGCTGGCCGCAGAACACTCCAGCACCACCTTTGGCATTAGTGCTTGGAGTAAGGAAGGGAACCAAAAGAGGGCGCCACATCTGAGGAAGCAGCATGGCAAACGTGGCTGAAATGCTGTTCATGGACATCCGTGCCACTGGGAACATTTGTCCTTAGGGACAGTCTTGGTGTGTGTGTGTGTGTGTGTGAGGGGATCCTGAGGGAGGTGGGAGAGGGGGAGAGCCTGGAGAACCAGGGTGGCGTAGTGGTTCTGGAGCTGGACTTAGAGCTGGAAGACCCGGGTTCATGTTCCCAGGGGTGACCTTGGCCAGTCACTCTCTCTCGGCCTCACCGACCTCGCAGGGGTGTTGTGAGGACAAAAGGAGGGGAGGGGCCACGTTCGCTGCCCTGAAAGGCAAAAATAAGTCCCTAAAGCCCCCTCCCCTCAACACCACGTTCCTTAACCGAACCAAGTCCCTCTAGTGGTTGCATTGGGCCAGGCGGAACACAGTTTGGGGGCACCGGTCCATCAGGTGTCCCACCTGGATGGGTGGATCCCCAAACCCTCAGTAGCGGTAGCAGCCAGCGCACTCTCAGGGGGTGGGCAACGGGTGTCCCCAGTGGTGTCATTCAAATGATTTAGGAACAGGAACTCACTTTTGATTGGCACTTGTCGGGAACCCGGAACCAGCCACGGAGCCCGTTAGGATCCGGAACGCCCATTCTGGTCCGTTCCCCCTGAATGACATCACTGCCTTCGCCCCCCTAGGAATCCGGAGTCGCTCCCTTTAACCCTCTGAGTGCCGGCCAACCAAGAAGAAAAGCTCTTTGCAGAGGAATTGGAAGGGGGGAGGAGGGAGAGTGAAGTGGGCGGAGTCAGCCCTAATTTTAACAAGTGGAACTGAGTTCCCCCGCGTTCCCCCTGCATGACATCACTGGATGTCCCTGTGTATGGATTCGCCCCACGGACTCTCGTATCCGGATGCTGGCGCTGGGCACCTCCGTGGCGGCTGCTTACGGGGCAATGGTCATCGTTACAAGCAAGCACGGACGCACCGACAGCATGAAATTTGAAACAGGTCCACATTATAAACATGTTCCTGGAAATCATCCAGGTGGAGCTGCAGCCTGGGTTTAATGCACCAAAGAAGCATCGCTGCAAACGGGGAGAGCTGTTCGCTTCCCCCTATATCCCATCTCACCGGCCTCTTGTGACACACTCTGTGGAGTGCAAAGCGCATGGCAGGCCGCGCAACTTGCTTGCACCACAAGACCTTTTCTAGATAAAAGGGGGGACCCAACAATCTTGCGCCAAGAAAAGCACTCGGTTCTTTCCGGCTTGCCCAGAAGAACGGACCAATCTTGATTTTCAGCCTCCCTGGTCTGCCTTTGCTCTGGTGTGTTTGACAGTCCGTTGTTCCAGGAACAGAATATTTCCTTTGGTCCTCAACGCAAGCTCAAAAGGATGCAAATTGTGCCGAGAGAAGCGGAGAGCAGGACCCACAACGCCTGCCGGTGGAAGACGGGTGATTTATTTTTCTCTTTCAAGACAACTCTCATTTTGCCAAAAAAAAAGGGGGACATAAAGAACATCCTGGCTGAATGGGGTTGCGAATACTCCTGTCTGGCTTTGTGGCTTCTCTCTGGTGGTGGGAGGGATCCGAATCTTTCAAAGCCTTCGCTTCCACCGGCATCTCTCCGGTGGCCCAAAGAAAATGAGCCTGCGAAACAAGCACCTGGGCAGTGCTGCTGTTGGGGTTGGCGGTTCCCCCTCTGCTCGCATCCACAGGTGGAGGCACCTGGGATTAAACAGAGGCAAAGCGGGGGAGGGGCATCGTCCCAGCTGAGCTGCAGCCCAATTTGGGCCAAAGAAAGCCTGCGCCGGAATGGCAAGAGAAGCCCTGCCGGGTCAAGCCCAAAGGCCTGCCTGCGTGCAGGATCTCATTTCCCCAGCTTCCCCTGGGTAGCCCACAAAGCAGGAAGGCAGGCATCTCCCCACCATTGCCCCCACTGCCACTGGTGGGTCCCAATCAGAAACTAGAGGGGCCTTGGGTCTGATCCCAGCAGGACTGCCCTTGCATTCTTGCATTAACTGGCTCTCGGTTTCCTTTGGAGCTCAAACGATCGGGCTTCGAGAGATCGGCAGCTGGTGGAATCCACCTGGAATTGTCGATTCCTCCGAGCTGAGCTATGCGCCCAGAATACGGAGCTGATCCCATTGCAGCTCCCCGGATCCTCCCGGATCCCATTGCAGCTCCCCGGATCCTTGCTTATGGGCTTATGCCCATAAGCAAGGAAAAAGGGAGGTTTTCATTTCAGCCCTGCCCGCTGTGGAAATGAAACAGGAAGTCGCCACTCCGATGCACAAGCCAGCTCACCACAAGCAAAGCAACTGGGAGGCCTTCCTAAACCAGCCTGGAGGCGTTTTCAGAGACTGAACCAGAGACCTTTTGCATAGTCTCTAACTGAGCCATGCCCTTCCACTGTGACGTTTCCCAGGTTGCCAACAGACCAGAAAACGGCTTGCTCACCCTCCTCTCCCAGGTGCATCCTTCTTTCCCTCTCCTTATTCATCCCAAAATCCAGCGCATAGGAATAATCCTCCCTCCAGAGGGAAGAAAAATAACCACCTCTGGTTTTGAAAATGAGCAATTCTTCCTTCATTGTTGACTTCCCCTCCCCTGTTTTCTTCTGACATCACAATCCGTTGCCATGGCGCTAGGGGGAATGTCAGAATAATTACCTTGCAGGCCACACATAACATTTTGGCAAGGTGACGCCCCCTACGTAAGGGGAGGGGCTGAGAAAGTTGGGGGGGGCGGCTTTGAGACCCAGCAAAGAGAAACCAAATGAAACAACGGTGGATTTTTTTTAAAAAAATTGTCAGATCTCTCAGCCCCTCCTCTCCACTGGGAGAAAAGAGATGTCATTAAAACAAAACCTCCACATTTATGATCTCCCGTGGCTCAAAGCACCACTCTCCCAACACCTCAGAAGACCATTAGCAAAGAAGACCCTTCATTACAAGCAAATGTGTTTTGTGTGTGTAAGAGAACCCCATTACCAAATCAATGCCTCTCCTTCATTCCACTCAAAGGGCACTTAATGCAAAATGGCAGGGCTCTGCTTGTAGCTGCAGGACTTTATTCTAATGTGTTTTCCTCCTCAGCTCGGGGGAAAAACAGCAGGGTTCTGATTCAGGGATTATGAATTGGGCGCCACCGAGACTCCCAAGAGGTGGATGATCAAGAGCTGCTTTTGTTAAGGGCACAAAATGGAACAGGGTCTCCGACAAGAAACGCACTGCTTCCCCCTGGAAATCTGTGCGTGTTAAACAAAGCACGGTCAAGTTCTTAGAAGGCACCTGTGCACTTCCACAGGCACACCCACAAGGTTGCATTGCTCCGTGGATTTACAAACACAAACCTCTGCATACACACACAGAGGCTAGTGTTTGTAATCCACTGAATAACGCAGGCTTTGTGAGTTACAGCCAGTCCTCCTTCTCCACAAGGGTTGTTGTTGTTGTTCAATCACTAAGTCGTGCCCGACTCTTCGCGACCCCCTGGACCACAGCACACCAGGTCTCCCTGTCCTCCACCAGCTTCCGGAGGTCGCCCAATTTCATGTTCATCGCTTCGGTGACACTCTCTAACCATCACATCCTCTGCCGCCCCCTTTTGCCTTCCATCTTTCCCAGCATGAGGGTCTTTTCTACAGAGTCCTCTCTTCTCATGAGGTGGCCAAAGTACTTGAGCTTCAGCTTCAGGATTTGTCCTTCCAGGGAGCAATCAGGTGTGACTTCCTGGAGGATGGACCGATTGGATCTCCTTGCAGTCCAGGGGACTTTCGAGAGTCTTTTCCAACACGGCCAAAGGCCCATCTAGTCTAGCTTCCTGTATCTCACAGCGGCCCACCAGGTGCCCCAGGGAGGCATGAGACAACAAGATGCTTGCATCCTGTTGCCACTCCCTTGCACCCGGTACCAGTAGCCCTCCACCTTTGTAAGGAGGTTGCACAATCCATCATTGCCTATAGCCCACGATGGACCTTTGCTCCAGAAATCCATCCAATCCCCTCTTAAAGGCATCAAGACCAGATGCCATCACCACCTCCTGTGGCAAAGAGTTCCACAGATTAACTACCCACTGGGTAAAAAAGTACTTCCTTTTATCAGTTTTAACTCTCCCAACCCTCAGTGTTAGCGGATGCCCCCTGGTTCTGGTGCTCTGAGAGAGGGAAAAGAACATCCCTCTATCGACTCTATCCCTTCCGTGCATAATTTTGTATGTCTCAATCATGTCCCCCCTCAGGCGCCTTTTTTCTAGACTGAAGAGCCCCTTCTTTCTGTCTTTCAGTCTTTCTTCATAGGGTTGGGTCCCTGGAAACCCTTGCTGATAGTGAATTTGCAGATAACGAATCATTGATCCTGTGGGATGGGGGGGGGGTATTTTATCTGCTATCAGAAGACTCCAGCAGAGACTCTCAGATCTTTGGGCGCCTCCTGCTGCCCTCTGCTGGCTGCCTGAGGGTCTCTGCTGGATTCTTCTGATGGCAGATAAGGGACCCCTTGCACCTAACCCCATGGATCCCATAGGAGGATTTCCAGGACCTGAACCCTCAGGACTGCCTGCATCCCACTTTAACCTGAGCACCCCTAACAATCGTATCAAGCTCTAGTGTCTATGAAACTTTCACGTCTCGTAAACACATTAGCTTGAACCGTCAGTGCAGACTGCACATCGAAAGGTGGACCGAGCTCCCTGCCTGCAGCCTCAGCACAAACTCCACCCTCTGTGGCTCTTTGGATCACACAATGGACCTTCGTTACGCAACCCTGACGCAGGCCAGCTGCAACTTCCCCCCCGGCTCTTTGACAAACGCCCCTTTCCTCCATTTGCTGGAAGCCGAACCTCTCCCTGCTCAAAGCAGTGCCATGCTAATTGCGTTCCCCCTTCCAGCACTCCAGTTTCCCAGCCGACCGTGGGAAGCTATTTTTAGGATTTCAGGTGGGGATGCGAGGGTTTAAATAAACCATTCACCCATGCCGGCGAGTTTCTATAAATTGAATCTGGAGTGCGGAAGCTGCCAAGGCATCATTCAGGCACTCCTGGGTGACTGCAGAGGGAGGCGGTGGATGGAAAAGGAGCAGGATGCAGGCAGGGAACAAATTGGGATGGAGAGCTGTGGAGACAAGAGTTGCGGCCCATTACTCTGGACATCGCCTCCGAATCCATCACTTCCCACCTTTCACGCAGCTGAAAGGTGCATGCAGCACTTCAATCCCCATTGCCAAGATCTGTGCCTGAGCATCGCCCCTTCAACATTATCCATTTGCTAGGCCCTACTGAGCAGCTATGCTTTTGAATTACGGTGTTGGAGAAGACTCTTGAGAGTCCCCTGGACTGCAAGGAGATCCAATCGGTCAATCCTCCAGGAAGTCAAGCCTGATTGCTCCCTGGAAGGACAAATCTTGAAGCTAAAGCTCAAAGACTTTGGCCACCTCATGAGAAGAGAGGACTCTTGAGAATAGACCCTCATGCTGGGAAAGATGGAAGGCAAAAGGAGAAGGGGGCGGCAGAGGATGAGATGGTTAGACAGTGTCACCGAAGCGATGAACATGAAATTGGGCGAACTCCGGAAGCTAGTGGAGGACAGGGAGGCCTGGCGTGCTGTGGTCCAGGGGGTCGCAAAGAGTCGGACATGACTTAGCGACTGAACAACAACTGAGCAGCTGAAAGACTACATCAGAAACTGAAGCCGGAAGAACGGGTGTATTAGCAACTTGTGCTAGCAACTTTGTCACCACTGGTACTCAACATGGAGCATGACTTCCCTGTGATCTTTGGGTCTCTGTCCCTGGGCTCAGGCATGCCCCTTCTTCAGAGAGACAGTGGGAGCGTCTCTCATTCCTTTGGAATAAGAAGCCAGAGTCTGCCAAGAGACATTGCAAACCCCAAAACACCAACATCCTCCTGGGGTTTTTTTTTGGAAAGAAATCTACCACCAAAGACCTGCTAAATTGTTCACTCGCAGCTGCAACTGCAGCGCTGGGGAAAAGGCAAGCACAAGCACGTCAGAGCCGTTTCTGCACAGCGCCTGCACGGAAAAGCACATGCTGCTCTCTCCCGGGGAAGGGAGCGAGTGAGAGCCAAAGATGACAAATTGCAGTTCGACACAAAATGCACATAATTAAAGCTTTATCGTCAAGCCGGGGGTTGGGGGGGGGGGGGAGGCCAGGTAGCTGATGCGCCTAGGCCACAGCAGAGTGCATGCACACTCCCAAGTCCCAAACTGAATGTTCTGTTTTTCCAAGTTTCCCCCCAAGCAGCTAAGAGCAGGTTTGGGGAGCCAACCTAGAGAAGCCACCTCCTGCCTTCTCTCCCCGACAAGACCCCCGTCTGAGAGTGCGTTCCTAACCTGGAGTTGGGCCAGCGAAGTTTGGCCGGCACAAGGGACACTGTAAAAGCGGGTTTGGACCACTCTCGGAGTCAGGGAGGATGGCGCACGTCTGTGCTGGCCTAAGGGTGGCCCAAACATACTCGACAGTGTCCCTTGTGCCGGCCAAACTTTGCTGGCCTAACTCCAGGTTAGGATTGTGCCCTAAATTTCATAAAGAAGCCTTAAGCACCTTCTTGCAGAGGCGGATCTACAGGGAGGGCAAAGCTCTAAGTGTTGCAAGAAGCCTTACCCTGTCATGTAAACCCCTCCTCTCCCTTGCTGCTGTAGCCAGTAAGCAACGCCAAGATGTTGCTGTTCCCTGTGAGGATTGGCTAAAACGGTGCAGGAAAGGAGTGATTTCCACTGCAAGGTAAGGCTTCTTGCAACACTTAGAGCTTTGCCCTCCCTTAGATCTGCCTCTGCCTTCTTGGAACAAGCGCTTCGCAGGCCTGCCTTGAAAATGTATTTTTTTTGTATAGAGCACTCTGTGTAGGTGGGGCTAACCTGGCAAAAATTAACCGCTTCGACATTCCAAGTTCCCAGGCTGATCTCCTCGACCAATCCCATTTGCTTGGCACTGCCTTTCCGTGACACTCTCCCATAGCCATGTGCAGCCTTCTCCCCCAGAAGGTCAGAGGGCAAGCAGCCGAGAGTAGCTCCAAACCAGTGATGTCATGCAGGGGGAACGCGGGGGAACTCAGTTCCACTAGTTAAAATTAGGGCTGACTCCGCCCACTTCACTCTCCCTCCCCCCCTCCCAATTCCCCTGCAAAGAGCTTTTCTTCTTGGTTGGCTGGCACTCAGAGGGTTAAAGGGAGCAACTCCGGATTCCTAGGGGGGGCGAAGGCAATGATGTCATTCAAGGGGAACGGACCAGAACGGGCGTTCCGGATCCTAACGGGCTCCATGGCTGGTTCCGGGTTCCCGACAAGTGCCAATCAAAAGTGAGGTCCTGTTCCGAAATCATTTGAATGACACCACTGCTCCAAACCCTTTTCTGGCAGCAGCTGGCGCAAACCCTCGCTGCAGAAGACAGTTGGAAATCAGTTTGGGGGACTCTATTTGCGCTTCGCTGCGATTGCCAAGAGGCAATCAAGGCCCATTGCTCAGCCCCACCTGCTGTCGGCTCTGACGGGGAAGAAGCTATTTTTAGCAAGCCGGCTAAAGATCAGCCAGTCCGGACGGTCGATCTGCCGGCATCGTCAGTGAGCATGCGCACTCCCAGAGAGCCTGCAAACTGGTAACCAGTCAACCCCAAGCGCAGAGATACGGACAGAGTTGAAGCCGACACGGTGGCCGAGATCCAGTTAGATTATTGGTACGACGACTCCAGTATGGCCCAGCTTGCCTGCTCCAGGATGGCAGGCAGGAATCTCTCCCCAGGCCTGCAAACTTTTAACTGGAGATGATGGCAACTGTGAAATATGAAGATGATCGTGATAATTTGGAACCCCCAACACTAAAATATAATGCCTGACGTAAGGGGTAAAAGCAAAGAGGTAGTTGATGAAGTAAGTTAGCTGGTGTTCTCAGGCCAAGGTTAGCCCGATAAGGGGGCACAGGAGAACAGGAGACAAAGGGAACAGGGCCCAAAAGTTTCGTTTTAGGCCTCAATTTCTCCAAGACAGATAACAGTGTAACAAATTGCAGCTGACCATAGCAAGAAAGCTCTAGCCGGGGGAGAGTGACAGTGCGCAAGCGTGATGAGCCTAATGATCGTGGGTTAAAGCATGTGCAAAGGAGGGGTGTACATACGAAGGAGGAAGGTAGGGGGGAAGTAAATTATTCTGCATGAGTGCTAGCAGTTGGCTGGGCAATAACCAATGAAGGTAAAGTAGGGAACTCCGCCTCAGTAGTATAAATTGTTGCACCCATTTTGTGCAAGGGTGTGGTACGCAGCTTGTTCTGGTTGGCATTTGCTTGCCACCCATATTTGCAAATATGACAATAAACCTTTCTTTTGAACCATACATTGGGGATCCAGAAATTTATGCTTTACACAACTGAACCCGAGATCTCTTTTTCCCTTCCACTGAGCAGTGGCCCCTTGGAAAGGGGTAGGCCCAGTGATGTCATGCAGGGGGAACGCGGGGGAACTCAGTTCCACTAGTTAAAATTAGGGCTGACTCCGCCCACTTCACTCTCCCTCCCCCCTCCCAATTCCTCTGCAAAGAGCTTTTCTTCTTTGTTGGCTGGCACTCAGAGGGTTAAAGGGAGCGACTCCGGATTCCTAGGGGGGCGAAGGCAGTGATGTCATTCAGGGGGAACGGACCAGAACGGGCGTTCCGGATCCTAACGGGCTCCGTGGCTGGTTCCGGGTTCCCGACAAGTGCCAATCAAAAGTGAGTTCCTGTTCCTAAATCATTTGAATGACACCACTGGGCAGGCCCAAGGTCATCCAGAAGGCTTTGTGGCTGAGCAGGGATTGGGACCCGGATCTTCTAGGTCTAAGTTCAGCTCCTGAGCCATGATGCCAGCCTGGCTCCTTACTTAATAGGCTACTCGACATGGCCTCTGTTTACCGACGTTGCTTCTCAAGCCTGCAGTGCCTCCTTCCTCGGAAGCGGCCGGAAGACTTAATCCAATGTTCTGATTGAAGATATTAAGCATAAAATAAAATGCATCTGGCTTCATCAAAATGATGTGCCCCAAAGGCCTCCTCCCTACTGCAGAGAGGCTCTGGCCTCGCTGGCTCCAGCTTGGCAACAAGAAGCCAACAGAGTAATGAACGGGCGAAGGAGCCGTAAACGGAAGAGACATTCTGAGTTCTGTCCCAATTATAGTAATTTCTCCAATGCACTGGATACAAGTTGCCAGCTCTGTGGCAGAGATGCTCGAAAGGACACGAGGAGTCCCCAACCGTACTGACAAGTTTCAAAAACAGCACCCTCTGATCCTTAAGTGGAAGATGAGGAGGGTTTTTTTTACATTAAAAAAATCAGTTTTTATAGCGCTTCCGATAAGCCATTAAAGCTGACAGTAATAAAAAGTAATTGGTTACAGAGAGCCTAGCTAGTAAACAGTTACTCTAGCAAGCAAGTCAAAAGCAATGTTCCTCAACAAAAAACAAGGAAGAAGTTGCACATGCGCAATCCTAACCTGGAGTTAGGCCAGCACGGTTAGGCCAGCACAAGGGCCACCGTAAAGTATGTTTGGACCACTCTCGGAGTCAGAGAGGCCGGCACACAGATGTGCGCCATCCTCCCTGACTCCGAGAGTGGTTCAAACATACTCTATGGTGTCCCTTGTGCTGGCCAAACTTTGCTGACCTAACTGTGCTGGCCTAACTGAGATTGCGTCCTCAGTGATAATATTTGAAAACTTGATTGCTGTTCAGGACGCTTATCTGCAAGAGCAAAGACTCAGCGTTTACACCAAGGACAGAAAATCTGGCTATCAGTAGAAAAATGCTGGTTCTACATAGGTCTATGCCCTGCGATTGTTTTTTTTTTTAATACTCGGCACATTTTTGTGAAAAGCCGAGGGATCAAAGCACAGACAGGTACGATGCATGGTTTTCTTTCAAATCTCGGAGAGCACGTTTTCCATTTAGCTGTGCCCATGTCTCGTGGACCCACATGGCGAGCAAAGGAAGAAAGAGCTATGCTCCCTTCCCTACTCTCTGACCCCTTGGCAGGTTTTCCAACAAACACGTGGCGTAGACAAAGAGTTGAGCGCGGTGGGGACGGCGAAGGAAGGAATAAATGCACTGTGACAGAGCTAACCCAAGCATGATCGTGGAAGCTATCAGGCAAATCTGACACTCTGGAATCAACTGGCACAGTTTAAAGAGGTTTTAAAAATTCCTTTTCATATATAATTAACCAAGTGGCTGTCATACCATACTTTCTAGGTTTTAAAAAAAACGCCACCAGTTACAGATTCTGCACTGTGATCTCTTGGAGAAGAGGGGCTGGGCACTAGAAGAGGTGGCTCGAAAAGGAGAGTTCCTGAACAGTTGGGCCTCGGTATCTGCAGGATTCCAGGACCCCTGCAGATGCCAACAGCCGTGGAGAATGAAATCCGTGGGGTGCCTGGTGTGGTGCGCCAAACCCTAGTGACACCAACACACCTGTAAGCATGAAAAGCAGCTGCTGCCTATGCCCACCTTCCTCACTGCCTCCTCTTCCTCGTCCTGTGAAGGCTGGTTTTGAAAAGGAAGGGGGGGCAGAGAGAAAGAATGAAAAGAGGAGCGGAGTGGAGAGCTAGAGTTCCCCGAGAGACGCTCTAGGCTCCCACTCTCCTCTCCTCCAATTCTTCTTCCACTCAAATCTTTGCCTTTTCCTTTCTAAATCCAGCAGGTCTGGAAAAGGGGTGGAGGAGGCAGGGAAAACAGAGGAGACTATCAGCACATCTTCTCGCCTAGGTTATGTTCATTAAATCTCCACCATACTGACAAGAGCAAAAAAAAAAAGTGAAGAGAGGCTGAATGAGATACTAACCTTTAATTATCACTGCCTTTGTAATTGAGTCAGGCGGCCCACATCTCTGCTCCTCCATCTCATTCAACATGCCGCATGAATTAAAAACAAGATGTGCCCCCAACACCCAAACACCCAGGCGGCCTGCCAGACTCCTGGCTGGCGTTGAGCGATAACAGCCGGTGCAGGGAGGTCGCCACAGCTGGGCCGATTCAGGACAAGTCAAAAGCCAAACTGGGCTCCGCTCAGCCTTTTGCTCCTGGCTGCCAACCCTTCATTGAATCGAACCAGTGGTGTCACCTAAATGATTTAAGAACAGGTACTCACTTTTGATTGGCACGTGTCAGGACCCGCCCACCGGAAGTGACGTCATAAGCCGGAAGTGAGGTCGTGGCAGGAAGGGACATGAAAAAAGCCCTTTTTGAGGCCTCAGACTATTTTAAACTGACCCAACAGTGGCAACAGTATTCCACAGCACCCCCAGAACATGTTAAGGAGGCCTGGCATCATGTTAAAGTGACCCAACAGTTCCAAAACCCCAGAGCAGCGCATTTTTCAGTGGCAAGGCAAGGCAAGGCTCCGCTCGCTGCCTGCCTGCCTGCCTGCCTGCCTGCCTGGCTCTGAGAACTGTGCAGGCAACTCAAACGTGCAGGAAATTCAAACGTTGCAGGGGGCGGAGTCTAGAGTGGGTGGGCGAATGGGCAGGGCTAGCCGTAATCCTAGAAACCGGTACTCGCGTACCCCCGCGTACCCCCTGCATGACATCACTGAATCGAACCCTTCAAGCCAACCCAAACAAGGAATATTCATTTTTCGTCCATGTGTTTCCTGGGTTTAAAAAGCCAAGAGGAAAGTGACGGGTTGGGCTGGGTTTGGCTCTCAGAACATTCTTGGATGAACTAATGATCTAGATTTGGAAGAGAAGCAAATGCTCCCTTTTTGTTTGGACAAAACAACATGCGGCAATAGGTAAATAATGATTCAATTGTGTTTTTCGGCCTCATATTGTAGGTCTTCAAAAGGCAACCAAAACAGCAGGGCTCTGGTGCCTTTTCTGTTGTGTCTGAAGTGCAACTGCTGAATTAGTCACTGTGATTCAGCAGCTATCCTGCTTAACTTGATGCAGCCGGTTCGAGCACTAAAGATCAGGATGATTCAGAAGACAACTGTATTTTTTTTCAAGTCTCCCTCCAAAGGTGACCTACCCTCTGCTCCCAATACATCTTAACTTATCGCTTTAAACATTAATGGAAGCTAAAGCGCCAAACCTTTCCCCTACAGTACCGATATCCATCTTGAGACAGGCTTCCTCCTCTAGGAGTTTCAATGAGACTATCTGATTAAATGTGTGGTGTGGGGCTGTGCTCTTTGGGCACGACCCATTTCATGAATTCAAGGCGCGTGTATTACGGTTGCAAGCATCCACTTTGGATCGGGCAGAAAGAGGACCTTCTTTCAAGCAGGAACGTACCAATGCATGAAAAATGCAGACAGCAGCTTCATATTTAGTCGAGAGGGTTCATGCCTCCGTTTGCCTGAAGATAAGAGCTGAAGATCTGAAGGTCGCCAGTTCGGGACAGCCAGAAGTCTCTGTGAGCGGCAGACCTTGTTAATTGCGGCTGATTAACAGCTGAGCTTCGGCTGCCTCGTGTGAGGGGGAGTTGTGCCGAAGTTCAGCCACTTCTCTGGTGGGAGCAGGGAAGCCATTTATCAGCCAGCAAGAAGACAAACGGGTGGCCAGAAAGAAGGACTAAATCCAGAAAGATCCATCTCTATGTGTGTAGTTCTTGAAAGATAGAACATTTCTGTATAAATTGTAAAAACCTTCGGGTTTCTGAATAAAGTCTGCCTATGTAAACCGCCTTGAGTTATAGTCATTAGAGAAATCTGGTGACCTAAGAAAGGCGGTATATAAATCCATTATTATTATTATTATTATTATTATTATTATTATTATTATTATTAT
>JAJKFI010013769.1:0-13639 GCA_029204185.1 Lerista edwardsae
TCTGCAAAGAGCTTTTCTTCTTGGTTGGCCGGCACTCAGAGGGTTAAAGGGAGCGACTCCGGATTCCTAGGGGGGCAAAGGCAGTGATGTCGTTCAGGGGGAACGGACCAGAACGGGCGTTATGGATCCTAACGAGTTCCGTGGCTGGTTCTGGGTTCTCGACAAGTGCCAATCAAAAGTGAGTTCCTGTTCCTAAATCATTTGAATGACACCACTGGTTGCGCTCTTAGAAGGGGACAGGGGAGGAGAATGTTTTGGCAGGGGAATTGCAGTGTTGGCAGCTTGGCCCTGGGGGAGGCTCAGAAGACAGGGTCTTTCCAATGGTCCCCAGACTGCAGACCCCCAACTCCTTCCTCTCTCCATTCGGAGGCAGGCAAACACGTATTGGTCCTGCCTGGTCTCTGGAAAAGAGGCTACTGATCGCCGCAGAACAGAGCCTGCTGCAGTCTGATTCCCAGACTGCTTCTGTGCATTCTGTAATCATTGGGGCCACTTTTTGTGCCTTTAATAGACTGCACTTTGCTTCACCCTCCGCCCGCACCTTATGAACCTGCAAAGCGCTGTTTCGTGGCAAAGCAGAATTAAAAAGAAAAAACACGTCAAGAAGCAACCTGCCACCAGAGAGCCAAAGGCTTTTCCCTCTCACGCGCTGATTAAGGCCCACTTAAATTATGGATCAAATGCGCCTCGCGTGTGGATCCAATTATGTTCTGTGGTTTAGGCAGATCAAGGCTTTATGCGGATTCCAACGCAGCCTTTGATGGCGGAGAAACGCTCCAACGTGTCAACGCGTCAAGCGCCGGCATAGATGGATCAGGGTGGTTTCTGCCCAGCAGGCTGGCCGCAGAACACTCCAGCACCACCTTTGGCATTAGTGCTTGGAGTAAGGAAGGGAACCAAAAGAGGGCGCCACATCTGAGGAAGCAGCATGGCAAACGTGGCTGAAATGCTGTTCATGGACATCCGTGCCACTGGGAACATTTGTCCTTAGGGACAGTCTTGGTGTGTGTGTGTGTGTGTGTGAGGGGATCCTGAGGGAGGTGGGAGAGGGGGAGAGCCTGGAGAACCAGGGTGGCGTAGTGGTTCTGGAGCTGGACTTAGAGCTGGAAGACCCGGGTTCATGTTCCCAGGGGTGACCTTGGCCAGTCACTCTCTCTCGGCCTCACCGACCTCGCAGGGGTGTTGTGAGGACAAAAGGAGGGGAGGGGCCACGTTCGCTGCCCTGAAAGGCAAAAATAAGTCCCTAAAGCCCCCTCCCCTCAACACCACGTTCCTTAACCGAACCAAGTCCCTCTAGTGGTTGCATTGGGCCAGGCGGAACACAGTTTGGGGGCACCGGTCCATCAGGTGTCCCACCTGGATGGGTGGATCCCCAAACCCTCAGTAGCGGTAGCAGCCAGCGCACTCTCAGGGGGTGGGCAACGGGTGTCCCCAGTGGTGTCATTCAAATGATTTAGGAACAGGAACTCACTTTTGATTGGCACTTGTCGGGAACCCGGAACCAGCCACGGAGCCCGTTAGGATCCGGAACGCCCATTCTGGTCCGTTCCCCCTGAATGACATCACTGCCTTCGCCCCCCTAGGAATCCGGAGTCGCTCCCTTTAACCCTCTGAGTGCCGGCCAACCAAGAAGAAAAGCTCTTTGCAGAGGAATTGGAAGGGGGGAGGAGGGAGAGTGAAGTGGGCGGAGTCAGCCCTAATTTTAACAAGTGGAACTGAGTTCCCCCGCGTTCCCCCTGCATGACATCACTGGATGTCCCTGTGTATGGATTCGCCCCACGGACTCTCGTATCCGGATGCTGGCGCTGGGCACCTCCGTGGCGGCTGCTTACGGGGCAATGGTCATCGTTACAAGCAAGCACGGACGCACCGACAGCATGAAATTTGAAACAGGTCCACATTATAAACATGTTCCTGGAAATCATCCAGGTGGAGCTGCAGCCTGGGTTTAATGCACCAAAGAAGCATCGCTGCAAACGGGGAGAGCTGTTCGCTTCCCCCTATATCCCATCTCACCGGCCTCTTGTGACACACTCTGTGGAGTGCAAAGCGCATGGCAGGCCGCGCAACTTGCTTGCACCACAAGACCTTTTCTAGATAAAAGGGGGGACCCAACAATCTTGCGCCAAGAAAAGCACTCGGTTCTTTCCGGCTTGCCCAGAAGAACGGACCAATCTTGATTTTCAGCCTCCCTGGTCTGCCTTTGCTCTGGTGTGTTTGACAGTCCGTTGTTCCAGGAACAGAATATTTCCTTTGGTCCTCAACGCAAGCTCAAAAGGATGCAAATTGTGCCGAGAGAAGCGGAGAGCAGGACCCACAACGCCTGCCGGTGGAAGACGGGTGATTTATTTTTCTCTTTCAAGACAACTCTCATTTTGCCAAAAAAAAAGGGGGACATAAAGAACATCCTGGCTGAATGGGGTTGCGAATACTCCTGTCTGGCTTTGTGGCTTCTCTCTGGTGGTGGGAGGGATCCGAATCTTTCAAAGCCTTCGCTTCCACCGGCATCTCTCCGGTGGCCCAAAGAAAATGAGCCTGCGAAACAAGCACCTGGGCAGTGCTGCTGTTGGGGTTGGCGGTTCCCCCTCTGCTCGCATCCACAGGTGGAGGCACCTGGGATTAAACAGAGGCAAAGCGGGGGAGGGGCATCGTCCCAGCTGAGCTGCAGCCCAATTTGGGCCAAAGAAAGCCTGCGCCGGAATGGCAAGAGAAGCCCTGCCGGGTCAAGCCCAAAGGCCTGCCTGCGTGCAGGATCTCATTTCCCCAGCTTCCCCTGGGTAGCCCACAAAGCAGGAAGGCAGGCATCTCCCCACCATTGCCCCCACTGCCACTGGTGGGTCCCAATCAGAAACTAGAGGGGCCTTGGGTCTGATCCCAGCAGGACTGCCCTTGCATTCTTGCATTAACTGGCTCTCGGTTTCCTTTGGAGCTCAAACGATCGGGCTTCGAGAGATCGGCAGCTGGTGGAATCCACCTGGAATTGTCGATTCCTCCGAGCTGAGCTATGCGCCCAGAATACGGAGCTGATCCCATTGCAGCTCCCCGGATCCTCCCGGATCCCATTGCAGCTCCCCGGATCCTTGCTTATGGGCTTATGCCCATAAGCAAGGAAAAAGGGAGGTTTTCATTTCAGCCCTGCCCGCTGTGGAAATGAAACAGGAAGTCGCCACTCCGATGCACAAGCCAGCTCACCACAAGCAAAGCAACTGGGAGGCCTTCCTAAACCAGCCTGGAGGCGTTTTCAGAGACTGAACCAGAGACCTTTTGCATAGTCTCTAACTGAGCCATGCCCTTCCACTGTGACGTTTCCCAGGTTGCCAACAGACCAGAAAACGGCTTGCTCACCCTCCTCTCCCAGGTGCATCCTTCTTTCCCTCTCCTTATTCATCCCAAAATCCAGCGCATAGGAATAATCCTCCCTCCAGAGGGAAGAAAAATAACCACCTCTGGTTTTGAAAATGAGCAATTCTTCCTTCATTGTTGACTTCCCCTCCCCTGTTTTCTTCTGACATCACAATCCGTTGCCATGGCGCTAGGGGGAATGTCAGAATAATTACCTTGCAGGCCACACATAACATTTTGGCAAGGTGACGCCCCCTACGTAAGGGGAGGGGCTGAGAAAGTTGGGGGGGGCGGCTTTGAGACCCAGCAAAGAGAAACCAAATGAAACAACGGTGGATTTTTTTTAAAAAAATTGTCAGATCTCTCAGCCCCTCCTCTCCACTGGGAGAAAAGAGATGTCATTAAAACAAAACCTCCACATTTATGATCTCCCGTGGCTCAAAGCACCACTCTCCCAACACCTCAGAAGACCATTAGCAAAGAAGACCCTTCATTACAAGCAAATGTGTTTTGTGTGTGTAAGAGAACCCCATTACCAAATCAATGCCTCTCCTTCATTCCACTCAAAGGGCACTTAATGCAAAATGGCAGGGCTCTGCTTGTAGCTGCAGGACTTTATTCTAATGTGTTTTCCTCCTCAGCTCGGGGGAAAAACAGCAGGGTTCTGATTCAGGGATTATGAATTGGGCGCCACCGAGACTCCCAAGAGGTGGATGATCAAGAGCTGCTTTTGTTAAGGGCACAAAATGGAACAGGGTCTCCGACAAGAAACGCACTGCTTCCCCCTGGAAATCTGTGCGTGTTAAACAAAGCACGGTCAAGTTCTTAGAAGGCACCTGTGCACTTCCACAGGCACACCCACAAGGTTGCATTGCTCCGTGGATTTACAAACACAAACCTCTGCATACACACACAGAGGCTAGTGTTTGTAATCCACTGAATAACGCAGGCTTTGTGAGTTACAGCCAGTCCTCCTTCTCCACAAGGGTTGTTGTTGTTGTTCAATCACTAAGTCGTGCCCGACTCTTCGCGACCCCCTGGACCACAGCACACCAGGTCTCCCTGTCCTCCACCAGCTTCCGGAGGTCGCCCAATTTCATGTTCATCGCTTCGGTGACACTCTCTAACCATCACATCCTCTGCCGCCCCCTTTTGCCTTCCATCTTTCCCAGCATGAGGGTCTTTTCTACAGAGTCCTCTCTTCTCATGAGGTGGCCAAAGTACTTGAGCTTCAGCTTCAGGATTTGTCCTTCCAGGGAGCAATCAGGTGTGACTTCCTGGAGGATGGACCGATTGGATCTCCTTGCAGTCCAGGGGACTTTCGAGAGTCTTTTCCAACACGGCCAAAGGCCCATCTAGTCTAGCTTCCTGTATCTCACAGCGGCCCACCAGGTGCCCCAGGGAGGCATGAGACAACAAGATGCTTGCATCCTGTTGCCACTCCCTTGCACCCGGTACCAGTAGCCCTCCACCTTTGTAAGGAGGTTGCACAATCCATCATTGCCTATAGCCCACGATGGACCTTTGCTCCAGAAATCCATCCAATCCCCTCTTAAAGGCATCAAGACCAGATGCCATCACCACCTCCTGTGGCAAAGAGTTCCACAGATTAACTACCCACTGGGTAAAAAAGTACTTCCTTTTATCAGTTTTAACTCTCCCAACCCTCAGTGTTAGCGGATGCCCCCTGGTTCTGGTGCTCTGAGAGAGGGAAAAGAACATCCCTCTATCGACTCTATCCCTTCCGTGCATAATTTTGTATGTCTCAATCATGTCCCCCCTCAGGCGCCTTTTTTCTAGACTGAAGAGCCCCTTCTTTCTGTCTTTCAGTCTTTCTTCATAGGGTTGGGTCCCTGGAAACCCTTGCTGATAGTGAATTTGCAGATAACGAATCATTGATCCTGTGGGATGGGGGGGGGGTATTTTATCTGCTATCAGAAGACTCCAGCAGAGACTCTCAGATCTTTGGGCGCCTCCTGCTGCCCTCTGCTGGCTGCCTGAGGGTCTCTGCTGGATTCTTCTGATGGCAGATAAGGGACCCCTTGCACCTAACCCCATGGATCCCATAGGAGGATTTCCAGGACCTGAACCCTCAGGACTGCCTGCATCCCACTTTAACCTGAGCACCCCTAACAATCGTATCAAGCTCTAGTGTCTATGAAACTTTCACGTCTCGTAAACACATTAGCTTGAACCGTCAGTGCAGACTGCACATCGAAAGGTGGACCGAGCTCCCTGCCTGCAGCCTCAGCACAAACTCCACCCTCTGTGGCTCTTTGGATCACACAATGGACCTTCGTTACGCAACCCTGACGCAGGCCAGCTGCAACTTCCCCCCGGCTCTTTGACAAACGCCCCTTTCCTCCATTTGCTGGAAGCCGAACCTCTCCCTGCTCAAAGCAGTGCCATGCTAATTGCGTTCCCCCTTCCAGCACTCCAGTTTCCCAGCCGACCGTGGGAAGCTATTTTTAGGATTTCAGGTGGGGATGCGAGGGTTTAAATAAACCATTCACCCATGCCGGCGAGTTTCTATAAATTGAATCTGGAGTGCGGAAGCTGCCAAGGCATCATTCAGGCACTCCTGGGTGACTGCAGAGGGAGGCGGTGGATGGAAAAGGAGCAGGATGCAGGCAGGGAACAAATTGGGATGGAGAGCTGTGGAGACAAGAGTTGCGGCCCATTACTCTGGACATCGCCTCCGAATCCATCACTTCCCACCTTTCACGCAGCTGAAAGGTGCATGCAGCACTTCAATCCCCATTGCCAAGATCTGTGCCTGAGCATCGCCCCTTCAACATTATCCATTTGCTAGGCCCTACTGAGCAGCTATGCTTTTGAATTACGGTGTTGGAGAAGACTCTTGAGAGTCCCCTGGACTGCAAGGAGATCCAATCGGTCAATCCTCCAGGAAGTCAAGCCTGATTGCTCCCTGGAAGGACAAATCTTGAAGCTAAAGCTCAAAGACTTTGGCCACCTCATGAGAAGAGAGGACTCTTGAGAATAGACCCTCATGCTGGGAAAGATGGAAGGCAAAAGGAGAAGGGGGCGGCAGAGGATGAGATGGTTAGACAGTGTCACCGAAGCGATGAACATGAAATTGGGCGAACTCCGGAAGCTAGTGGAGGACAGGGAGGCCTGGCGTGCTGTGGTCCAGGGGGTCGCAAAGAGTCGGACATGACTTAGCGACTGAACAACAACTGAGCAGCTGAAAGACTACATCAGAAACTGAAGCCGGAAGAACGGGTGTATTAGCAACTTGTGCTAGCAACTTTGTCACCACTGGTACTCAACATGGAGCATGACTTCCCTGTGATCTTTGGGTCTCTGTCCCTGGGCTCAGGCATGCCCCTTCTTCAGAGAGACAGTGGGAGCGTCTCTCATTCCTTTGGAATAAGAAGCCAGAGTCTGCCAAGAGACATTGCAAACCCCAAAACACCAACATCCTCCTGGGGTTTTTTTTTGGAAAGAAATCTACCACCAAAGACCTGCTAAATTGTTCACTCGCAGCTGCAACTGCAGCGCTGGGGAAAAGGCAAGCACAAGCACGTCAGAGCCGTTTCTGCACAGCGCCTGCACGGAAAAGCACATGCTGCTCTCTCCCGGGGAAGGGAGCGAGTGAGAGCCAAAGATGACAAATTGCAGTTCGACACAAAATGCACATAATTAAAGCTTTATCGTCAAGCCGGGGGTTGGGGGGGGGGGGAGGCCAGGTAGCTGATGCGCCTAGGCCACAGCAGAGTGCATGCACACTCCCAAGTCCCAAACTGAATGTTCTGTTTTTCCAAGTTTCCCCCCAAGCAGCTAAGAGCAGGTTTGGGGAGCCAACCTAGAGAAGCCACCTCCTGCCTTCTCTCCCCGACAAGACCCCCGTCTGAGAGTGCGTTCCTAACCTGGAGTTGGGCCAGCGAAGTTTGGCCGGCACAAGGGACACTGTAAAAGCGGGTTTGGACCACTCTCGGAGTCAGGGAGGATGGCGCACGTCTGTGCTGGCCTAAGGGTGGCCCAAACATACTCGACAGTGTCCCTTGTGCCGGCCAAACTTTGCTGGCCTAACTCCAGGTTAGGATTGTGCCCTAAATTTCATAAAGAAGCCTTAAGCACCTTCTTGCAGAGGCGGATCTACAGGGAGGGCAAAGCTCTAAGTGTTGCAAGAAGCCTTACCCTGTCATGTAAACCCCTCCTCTCCCTTGCTGCTGTAGCCAGTAAGCAACGCCAAGATGTTGCTGTTCCCTGTGAGGATTGGCTAAAACGGTGCAGGAAAGGAGTGATTTCCACTGCAAGGTAAGGCTTCTTGCAACACTTAGAGCTTTGCCCTCCCTTAGATCTGCCTCTGCCTTCTTGGAACAAGCGCTTCGCAGGCCTGCCTTGAAAATGTATTTTTTTTGTATAGAGCACTCTGTGTAGGTGGGGCTAACCTGGCAAAAATTAACCGCTTCGACATTCCAAGTTCCCAGGCTGATCTCCTCGACCAATCCCATTTGCTTGGCACTGCCTTTCCGTGACACTCTCCCATAGCCATGTGCAGCCTTCTCCCCCAGAAGGTCAGAGGGCAAGCAGCCGAGAGTAGCTCCAAACCAGTGATGTCATGCAGGGGGAACGCGGGGGAACTCAGTTCCACTAGTTAAAATTAGGGCTGACTCCGCCCACTTCACTCTCCCTCCCCCCCTCCCAATTCCCCTGCAAAGAGCTTTTCTTCTTGGTTGGCTGGCACTCAGAGGGTTAAAGGGAGCAACTCCGGATTCCTAGGGGGGGCGAAGGCAATGATGTCATTCAAGGGGAACGGACCAGAACGGGCGTTCCGGATCCTAACGGGCTCCATGGCTGGTTCCGGGTTCCCGACAAGTGCCAATCAAAAGTGAGGTCCTGTTCCGAAATCATTTGAATGACACCACTGCTCCAAACCCTTTTCTGGCAGCAGCTGGCGCAAACCCTCGCTGCAGAAGACAGTTGGAAATCAGTTTGGGGGACTCTATTTGCGCTTCGCTGCGATTGCCAAGAGGCAATCAAGGCCCATTGCTCAGCCCCACCTGCTGTCGGCTCTGACGGGGAAGAAGCTATTTTTAGCAAGCCGGCTAAAGATCAGCCAGTCCGGACGGTCGATCTGCCGGCATCGTCAGTGAGCATGCGCACTCCCAGAGAGCCTGCAAACTGGTAACCAGTCAACCCCAAGCGCAGAGATACGGACAGAGTTGAAGCCGACACGGTGGCCGAGATCCAGTTAGATTATTGGTACGACGACTCCAGTATGGCCCAGCTTGCCTGCTCCAGGATGGCAGGCAGGAATCTCTCCCCAGGCCTGCAAACTTTTAACTGGAGATGATGGCAACTGTGAAATATGAAGATGATCGTGATAATTTGGAACCCCCAACACTAAAATATAATGCCTGACGTAAGGGGTAAAAGCAAAGAGGTAGTTGATGAAGTAAGTTAGCTGGTGTTCTCAGGCCAAGGTTAGCCCGATAAGGGGGCACAGGAGAACAGGAGACAAAGGGAACAGGGCCCAAAAGTTTCGTTTTAGGCCTCAATTTCTCCAAGACAGATAACAGTGTAACAAATTGCAGCTGACCATAGCAAGAAAGCTCTAGCCGGGGGAGAGTGACAGTGCGCAAGCGTGATGAGCCTAATGATCGTGGGTTAAAGCATGTGCAAAGGAGGGGTGTACATACGAAGGAGGAAGGTAGGGGGGAAGTAAATTATTCTGCATGAGTGCTAGCAGTTGGCTGGGCAATAACCAATGAAGGTAAAGTAGGGAACTCCGCCTCAGTAGTATAAATTGTTGCACCCATTTTGTGCAAGGGTGTGGTACGCAGCTTGTTCTGGTTGGCATTTGCTTGCCACCCATATTTGCAAATATGACAATAAACCTTTCTTTTGAACCATACATTGGGGATCCAGAAATTTATGCTTTACACAACTGAACCCGAGATCTCTTTTTCCCTTCCACTGAGCAGTGGCCCCTTGGAAAGGGGTAGGCCCAGTGATGTCATGCAGGGGGAACGCGGGGGAACTCAGTTCCACTAGTTAAAATTAGGGCTGACTCCGCCCACTTCACTCTCCCTCCCCCCTCCCAATTCCTCTGCAAAGAGCTTTTCTTCTTTGTTGGCTGGCACTCAGAGGGTTAAAGGGAGCGACTCCGGATTCCTAGGGGGGCGAAGGCAGTGATGTCATTCAGGGGGAACGGACCAGAACGGGCGTTCCGGATCCTAACGGGCTCCGTGGCTGGTTCCGGGTTCCCGACAAGTGCCAATCAAAAGTGAGTTCCTGTTCCTAAATCATTTGAATGACACCACTGGGCAGGCCCAAGGTCATCCAGAAGGCTTTGTGGCTGAGCAGGGATTGGGACCCGGATCTTCTAGGTCTAAGTTCAGCTCCTGAGCCATGATGCCAGCCTGGCTCCTTACTTAATAGGCTACTCGACATGGCCTCTGTTTACCGACGTTGCTTCTCAAGCCTGCAGTGCCTCCTTCCTCGGAAGCGGCCGGAAGACTTAATCCAATGTTCTGATTGAAGATATTAAGCATAAAATAAAATGCATCTGGCTTCATCAAAATGATGTGCCCCAAAGGCCTCCTCCCTACTGCAGAGAGGCTCTGGCCTCGCTGGCTCCAGCTTGGCAACAAGAAGCCAACAGAGTAATGAACGGGCGAAGGAGCCGTAAACGGAAGAGACATTCTGAGTTCTGTCCCAATTATAGTAATTTCTCCAATGCACTGGATACAAGTTGCCAGCTCTGTGGCAGAGATGCTCGAAAGGACACGAGGAGTCCCCAACCGTACTGACAAGTTTCAAAAACAGCACCCTCTGATCCTTAAGTGGAAGATGAGGAGGGTTTTTTTTACATTAAAAAAATCAGTTTTTATAGCGCTTCCGATAAGCCATTAAAGCTGACAGTAATAAAAAGTAATTGGTTACAGAGAGCCTAGCTAGTAAACAGTTACTCTAGCAAGCAAGTCAAAAGCAATGTTCCTCAACAAAAAACAAGGAAGAAGTTGCACATGCGCAATCCTAACCTGGAGTTAGGCCAGCACGGTTAGGCCAGCACAAGGGCCACCGTAAAGTATGTTTGGACCACTCTCGGAGTCAGAGAGGCCGGCACACAGATGTGCGCCATCCTCCCTGACTCCGAGAGTGGTTCAAACATACTCTATGGTGTCCCTTGTGCTGGCCAAACTTTGCTGACCTAACTGTGCTGGCCTAACTGAGATTGCGTCCTCAGTGATAATATTTGAAAACTTGATTGCTGTTCAGGACGCTTATCTGCAAGAGCAAAGACTCAGCGTTTACACCAAGGACAGAAAATCTGGCTATCAGTAGAAAAATGCTGGTTCTACATAGGTCTATGCCCTGCGATTGTTTTTTTTTTTAATACTCGGCACATTTTTGTGAAAAGCCGAGGGATCAAAGCACAGACAGGTACGATGCATGGTTTTCTTTCAAATCTCGGAGAGCACGTTTTCCATTTAGCTGTGCCCATGTCTCGTGGACCCACATGGCGAGCAAAGGAAGAAAGAGCTATGCTCCCTTCCCTACTCTCTGACCCCTTGGCAGGTTTTCCAACAAACACGTGGCGTAGACAAAGAGTTGAGCGCGGTGGGGACGGCGAAGGAAGGAATAAATGCACTGTGACAGAGCTAACCCAAGCATGATCGTGGAAGCTATCAGGCAAATCTGACACTCTGGAATCAACTGGCACAGTTTAAAGAGGTTTTAAAAATTCCTTTTCATATATAATTAACCAAGTGGCTGTCATACCATACTTTCTAGGTTTTAAAAAAAACGCCACCAGTTACAGATTCTGCACTGTGATCTCTTGGAGAAGAGGGGCTGGGCACTAGAAGAGGTGGCTCGAAAAGGAGAGTTCCTGAACAGTTGGGCCTCGGTATCTGCAGGATTCCAGGACCCCTGCAGATGCCAACAGCCGTGGAGAATGAAATCCGTGGGGTGCCTGGTGTGGTGCGCCAAACCCTAGTGACACCAACACACCTGTAAGCATGAAAAGCAGCTGCTGCCTATGCCCACCTTCCTCACTGCCTCCTCTTCCTCGTCCTGTGAAGGCTGGTTTTGAAAAGGAAGGGGGGGCAGAGAGAAAGAATGAAAAGAGGAGCGGAGTGGAGAGCTAGAGTTCCCCGAGAGACGCTCTAGGCTCCCACTCTCCTCTCCTCCAATTCTTCTTCCACTCAAATCTTTGCCTTTTCCTTTCTAAATCCAGCAGGTCTGGAAAAGGGGTGGAGGAGGCAGGGAAAACAGAGGAGACTATCAGCACATCTTCTCGCCTAGGTTATGTTCATTAAATCTCCACCATACTGACAAGAGCAAAAAAAAAAGTGAAGAGAGGCTGAATGAGATACTAACCTTTAATTATCACTGCCTTTGTAATTGAGTCAGGCGGCCCACATCTCTGCTCCTCCATCTCATTCAACATGCCGCATGAATTAAAAACAAGATGTGCCCCCAACACCCAAACACCCAGGCGGCCTGCCAGACTCCTGGCTGGCGTTGAGCGATAACAGCCGGTGCAGGGAGGTCGCCACAGCTGGGCCGATTCAGGACAAGTCAAAAGCCAAACTGGGCTCCGCTCAGCCTTTTGCTCCTGGCTGCCAACCCTTCATTGAATCGAACCAGTGGTGTCACCTAAATGATTTAAGAACAGGTACTCACTTTTGATTGGCACGTGTCAGGACCCGCCCACCGGAAGTGACGTCATAAGCCGGAAGTGAGGTCGTGGCAGGAAGGGACATGAAAAAAGCCCTTTTTGAGGCCTCAGACTATTTTAAACTGACCCAACAGTGGCAACAGTATTCCACAGCACCCCCAGAACATGTTAAGGAGGCCTGGCATCATGTTAAAGTGACCCAACAGTTCCAAAACCCCAGAGCAGCGCATTTTTCAGTGGCAAGGCAAGGCAAGGCTCCGCTCGCTGCCTGCCTGCCTGCCTGCCTGCCTGCCTGGCTCTGAGAACTGTGCAGGCAACTCAAACGTGCAGGAAATTCAAACGTTGCAGGGGGCGGAGTCTAGAGTGGGTGGGCGAATGGGCAGGGCTAGCCGTAATCCTAGAAACCGGTACTCGCGTACCCCCGCGTACCCCCTGCATGACATCACTGAATCGAACCCTTCAAGCCAACCCAAACAAGGAATATTCATTTTTCGTCCATGTGTTTCCTGGGTTTAAAAAGCCAAGAGGAAAGTGACGGGTTGGGCTGGGTTTGGCTCTCAGAACATTCTTGGATGAACTAATGATCTAGATTTGGAAGAGAAGCAAATGCTCCCTTTTTGTTTGGACAAAACAACATGCGGCAATAGGTAAATAATGATTCAATTGTGTTTTTCGGCCTCATATTGTAGGTCTTCAAAAGGCAACCAAAACAGCAGGGCTCTGGTGCCTTTTCTGTTGTGTCTGAAGTGCAACTGCTGAATTAGTCACTGTGATTCAGCAGCTATCCTGCTTAACTTGATGCAGCCGGTTCGAGCACTAAAGATCAGGATGATTCAGAAGACAACTGTATTTTTTTTCAAGTCTCCCTCCAAAGGTGACCTACCCTCTGCTCCCAATACATCTTAACTTATCGCTTTAAACATTAATGGAAGCTAAAGCGCCAAACCTTTCCCCTACAGTACCGATATCCATCTTGAGACAGGCTTCCTCCTCTAGGAGTTTCAATGAGACTATCTGATTAAATGTGTGGTGTGGGGCTGTGCTCTTTGGGCACGACCCATTTCATGAATTCAAGGCGCGTGTATTACGGTTGCAAGCATCCACTTTGGATCGGGCAGAAAGAGGACCTTCTTTCAAGCAGGAACGTACCAATGCATGAAAAATGCAGACAGCAGCTTCATATTTAGTCGAGAGGGTTCATGCCTCCGTTTGCCTGAAGATAAGAGCTGAAGATCTGAAGGTCGCCAGTTCGGGACAGCCAGAAGTCTCTGTGAGCGGCAGACCTTGTTAATTGCGGCTGATTAACAGCTGAGCTTCGGCTGCCTCGTGTGAGGGGGAGTTGTGCCGAAGTTCAGCCACTTCTCTGGTGGGAGCAGGGAAGCCATTTATCAGCCAGCAAGAAGACAAACGGGTGGCCAGAAAGAAGGACTAAATCCAGAAAGATCCATCTCTATGTGTGTAGTTCTTGAAAGATAGAACATTTCTGTATAAATTGTAAAAACCTTCGGGTTTCTGAATAAAGTCTGCCTATGTAAACCGCCTTGAGTTATAGTCATTAGAGAAATCTGGTGACCTAAGAAAGGCGGTATATAAATCCATTATTATTATTATTATTATTATTATTATTATTATTATTATTATTAT
>JAJKFI010013778.1:0-18343 GCA_029204185.1 Lerista edwardsae
CACACACACACACACACACACACACACACATGCGCAAGCGCACAGACACACACCAGCAATGGCCAGTACCTCGTCTGTGCTGACCTCACACTCTTAGAAACCCCTTCCTAAATATTTCCTATGGTGGCCTGACAGCCTGTTGAAGATAAGGTAGCCAGCAGTTCACCTGTATTTCCCCAGCAAGCAGACTTTCATAAGGTGCTCCCTGATGTTTCATAAAGATATTGGCATAAGCAAGAAGTGATTAAAACGTCACTTCTTTGCAGTTTAATCTCCGCTTCTTCAGTGTAATGGGAAGGGGGGGGAGTAAAAATGAAGAAAGGGGGAAAAAGAGAGGGGAAAAAATGCCACCAGTTTTGCTGGTGCTGCTAGAGATTCTATTCTGATCCAAACACATCAATCTCCTTTCTTTTAACACGAGCAACTTCTCCTTGTTCCAAAATTAGACAAAGGTTTCTCTGGAATTGACAGCATCTTTCAACATCACACATTTGTCTTTACTTTTTTTTTTTGAAGTTGCAAAAGGCCTGCATAAAACATTTAGCAGCCCGGATAAATAATGCATGCCATAAAATATTGCATTAATATATTGACAAATATAGACATAAAGTATTAATGTGATTATGGATCATCAAGCACAACAGTCTCCCCCCTCCCACCTCATCCCCTTGTACTTTGCTACATATCCATAAACAACAAATGCAAAAAATATCCTGGCAACGTAACCGGGCTCAGTTATTTTCTCACACCTTCACATTTAATGCCCTTCTTATTAAATCGGCAAATGTACAGCACGTAAGAATAGGAACCTGACTGCTAAGACTCCGATTACCAAGACCCCACGTAGATGATACAATGGAAGCTGCATACAGTTCCCTTGCATAGGAAGTGGCATTATGTTGACTCAGACTACTTGGTCTATTTAGCCCAGTATGGTTTATAGTCTACGGCAGCCATTCAGGGTCATTCTCCACCTTCTTGCCTGACACTCTGTAGCTAGAAATGCTGCATATGAACCGGGTGCCTCCTGCATGGAGCCTTCTGCATCCAACGCATGGAGCTCCACGTGGTATAGAATGGGGAGCAGCATGGAAGCTGAACATGTTGTTGATAAGAGGCTTATTTTGTGGAACATAAAGTAGGAGAGGGGTGAGGACCTCTGCCCTTCTGGGCTGCCCACGGTTGCTCCTTTTATGCAATAGGTCATGAGACTTCCTCTGCCTGGATTAACACTCAGAGAGCAGTCCTGACCTGGAGTTAGGCTGGAACAAGTTAGGCCAGCAAAGTTTGTCTGGCACAAGGGCAGAGACGTCATCCGGGCGCACCAGGAACCGGAACTCCCGGATGATTGACAGCCCTCCACCCCTATGGCGGAGGGCAGCCACGCCTCCCTGCGCCTCCCTGCGCCTTGAATTGCTCCATTTCAGAGTGATTTGGGACGCGAGGGAGGGAGGGCGGGCGGGCGGGCCCAGGAGCAGCTCGCCTGTCCTCAGGAGAGGCAGTGCGGCCCGGGCCCGTCCGTGGAACTGGCGGAATGGCGTACCGGGCCGTTCCACCAGGATGACACCACTGCACAAGGGCCACCGTAAAACACATCTGGACCACTCTCGGAGTCGGGGGGTGGTGCACGTCTGTGTGCCGGCCTCTCTGACTCTGAGAACAGTCCAAACATACTTTGCGGTGTCCCTTGTGCCGGCCAAACGTTGCTGGCATAACTTGTGCCGGCCTCATTCCAGGTGAGGATTGCACTCTCAGTCGCATAGACTTTCATTCAGGCATCTTCTGAATCTGTAGCTGCATTTGCCTTGAGGCTTGTCAAAGCTGCAGAGCCCAGCGTTTCAGGAGAAGAGCCACAGAACTTGGGAAAACAAACCATTTAGAGAAAGGCCAGTCAAAGAGCCTGTTGCATCCCCTTGTTAAGGCTTCTCCAGCTAGGTGATCCTGAGGTCTGGGTCGATCTCTGTCTGAACTGCACCACTACATATGGCAGGCAAGGGCTCACATGAATGGTTGCTTCTCGATGCACATAAAAATGAGAATGCCAGGGAGAAGTGTCTTCCCCACCCCAGCTCCTTGTGAAAATAGTTATGTGGAAGGAGATAATAGAATCATAGAGTTGGAAGGGACCTACAAGGTCATCTAGTCCAACCCCCTGCCTGTAGCAGGAAATCTTCCTAGAGCAGCTCCAGCAGGTGCCTGTCAAGCCTCTGCTTGAAGGTCTCCAGTGAGGGAGAATCCACCACCACCCTCCAGTGGCAATCTGTTCCACTGTCAAACCACCCTTATCGTCAAGAAATTCTTCCTGATCCTGAGAGGAGGCATCTTCTCTCTTGCAGTTTGTACCCTTTGGACCTAGTTCCCTCATTGAAGAAGCACTGAAATGAGCCCCTACTTACAGTCTAAAGTGTACAGTCCATCCAGACAGTGGTCTATTACTTCAGCAGAAGCTATGTTCAAGAAGCTATGTTCAATCCTAAAAGCACCAGTGCAACGAGCATTCTGGCAGGAATAGGTGCTTTGTGGTTGGCGCAAAATGCAATATTCCTGACCACGTGGGCCAGCCACTGCCAGAAATGGCTACTGCAAACTACAGATGCCTGCCACCCCAGATAAGTTCATGCAGGAGGTTGAGGGAGGCAGGTGCTGGGGGGAACGGGGTAGGTGGACAGAACATGGGAGTGGTGGGGCAGGGAGAAGGGCAGACTGGGACCAGGAAGGAGACAATTTCAGCCAAAGTGGCATTGCTGAATTGAAGCCCCATTGCTGGTGCAAACCACCGTGTCATAGTCATAGTCGCATCTGCGTGTCATACAGCCCAGTCCTAGGCTGTGATGGAATAGCCAGACCGGCACAGCAGAGCTGCATCCCAAGCATGTTAGGAGGCAGCAGCAGCTCAGGGATGTTTTCCCTTTGCCCCGAGGTAAGCCCCAGCCAACCCTATGGGGCTGCTTGGATTTGTGCCTGCAGATTGGCAGTCGCAGGTCCACATGGCAAGGAGTGGCCTGAATCAGGGCCACCCAGACCGGGGGCAAGTGTTAAGGTAAGGCCCAATGGCTGGGTTCTGTCTCTGCTCCTGTCGCTGCCCACAGCGCTGCCCCATTACTCCACGGGTACACCTCTGGCATGCCCACAGCACAGTCCTGCACTGGCCAAGTGACACCGGCACTCGACTGGCACAGCTGACGGGCACAGTAGCGCCTGTGCATCAGTGCTGCTACTTGCGCTGGTCCAGCGACCGATTCCGTGGCGCAGATGTGCCTTATGACAGGCTCACAGCAGCACTGGTCCAATACGAGAGTGCTGCACTGGTGCAACACCAGTTTAGGATTGCACTTACAGCCACATCTCTCCCTGCCTTGCCTTTTATGATAAACATACTTGAAAATTCAGGAAGAGGAAAAATGAATACTGAAGAGTATCCCTTAAATAGCGACATTTTCCATTCTTGATACAGCGGATAACACATTGCACTTTTGTCTACATTTTAAATCCCATTTTTTTTAAAAAAAATAGATCAATCCCAATTGCCGATTCATTTCTGAGACCAGAAGAGTTGGCCGTGTCGGTATGAAGTGGCCAAACTTTTCAGCTCTCGTTTAGCACCGATGACACATTGATCTGAGAAGAGAGTCTGAAGCAAGAAAAATCATCCCGCAAAATCAACCTGAGCCAAATTTATTTTGGGAATAGCAGTTTATCCTGCTGGCTTCATTCGCAGTATCTTTCAAGCAACCTGATCCCCCCCCAAATAACATCCGCAGCATTCCCTGGTGTCGAAATGATGAAGTGCTTGGCCGTTTATTTCTTGGAGTAGCCTGGGAGAGAATGGAGAAAAAGAGAGGAGGAAATGGGGAAAGACGTGACGAGAGAGTTGGGGGAGCAAGATGTTGCCTTCCCATTCCTGTGAACGTGAGCTGGGGCTGATATCCGGGGCCAAAATGACTGCCGTTACAACGGTAAAACAGGAAACACAATTACTTCAAAGTCATTTCCATGGCAACAATCGCTTGCCCCTTATTTTATTGTTGTTCAGTTGCTAAGTCATGTCCGACTCTTCACCACCTCCTGGACCTCGCTCCAGGCCTCCACTAGCTTCCGGAGTTCGCCCAACTTCATGTCCATCGCTTCAGTGACACTCTCTAACCATCTCATCCTCTGCCGCCCCCTCCTCCTTTTGCCTTCAATCTTTCCCAGCATGAGGGTCTTTTCTGAAGAGTCCTCTCTTCTCATGAGGTGGTCAAAGTGTTTCAGCTTCAGCTTCAGGATTGGTCCTTCCAGGGAGCAATCAGGCTGGACTTCCTGTAGAATTGCCCGATTGGGTCTCCTTGCAGTCCAGGGGACTCTCAAGAGTCTTCTCCAACACCGTAATTCAAAATGCCCCTTCTTAGGGATTGGATATATTGTCCTCACTGGGTGAGGTTTTCTATCCACGATGCTGTTCAGGGCTGTAGGATCCATAAGGCTGACTAGGCTTAAGCCGAGGGGCCCTGCAGGACTATCCAATTTTCCAGCACCGGAGTCAGGGCAATGCAGCTCCAAGGTAAGGGAACAAATATTCCCTTACCTTGAGGAGGCCACCATGACTACGACTCCATTGCAGGATGCAGCACATGCCCCACTGGTCAGTGCTGGAAGTTTGGTTAGGATTGTGCCCTAAGGGCCTGCCAATGTTCTTGCTAACCTGCCCTGATATTGGGGCACAAGGTCTGAGTTGCGCTTTGTTGGTCATGGCAGGCCACAGGGAGCCACGCAGCATTGCCCTGGCCACAGGGAACCAAGCTGGGCCGATGCAGAGCTTCCCTGAGAACCTGGCCCACAGTAAGAAGGACCAGAAAGTGTGCCTTTCTTTTGGGGGGGCAGCCCAGGACTACATTAACCCATTGCCATGGTTAGTACTAGAAGGGGCCCAAAAGTGCCAGAGGCCCAGGAGTGCTGGAGGGGGCCCAAAATACCTGAAAGCCAGGAGCCCGGCCATTGGATAATGTGGCTCTGATGCCGTTGCATCCATGGCGTTTCAGACTATACAATCCAAGAATGGAGACCCATTCTGAACCCAGAAGTGGGCAAGAGTCTCTGGAGAACCAGGAGGCTGCCTGGCTCAGGGAGGCAGGTTGGGCTTCAATCCTGACATCTACCTTGTAGGCTGTCTGGTGTTGTGTTAGGGGGGGCCCTTACTGCCAGCAGAATGCACTTTCCACTGGTGGTGCCTGTCAAAAAACAGCTCTAGTGCACTCCGGCAGTGAGCTTAGTAGTGTGCTGCATAAGTACTGGTGGAAAGGCCAGATCCATCCCACCTACATCGATTGAACCTAAAAGACACCCCGAGGCAGGTGGTAGGTGAGGTGAGGAGGGGGCGGAGGTAGTGGTGATGGCATCTGGCCTAGGTGCCTTTAAAAGGGGATTGGAGAGCTTTATGGAAGAAAAGTCCATGGTGGGCTATAGGCTGTGATGGGTTGGGCAACCTCCTTACGTTAGTAGTAAGCTCTTGCAGAATGCAAGGTGCAGGGGAATGGCAGTGAGATGCAGGCATCTTATTGTCTCGTGTGCTCCCTGAGGCATCTGGTGGGCCACTGTGAGATACAAGAAGCTGGGCTAGATGGGCCTTTAGCCTGACCCAGCAGGGCTCTTAGGATAGCAAATTCTATTTACCTCAGACGTTTATCTCAGAAATTTACCTCAGAATGCCAGATACAAGGGAGTGTCAACAGGATGCAGATATCTTGTTGTCTCGTGTGCTCCCTGAGGCATCTGGTAGGCCACTGTGAGATACAGGAAGCTGGGCTAGATAGTCCTTTGGCTTGATCCAGTGGGGCTCTTCTTATGTTATTATGTTCTTAGGGGTGGGGGAGTGGTGAAACTGTGTGGGGAGGGGCGAACAGGTTGGGGAGGCTTTGGGACCGGTTGCATGCAGCAGCAATGACATCACTGGATCCCATCCCCCTGGGAACAGGCTTCCCACCCACTTTCTCTCTGCAGACTTGTTTATGGCGGGAAAACAAAGCCTTCTGCTCCACCCCCATCATAGGTTAGCGCAAACCTTTCCAGCACAGTGGTACCAGCAAGATATATGTGGGCTGGTCATGTCCTCTCTGCTGTGTCATGGTTCCCGACTGGCCCATACCTACACGTCACAGGCTGGTTGAGTACAGGATTAGGCCACTAAGTATGTAAAGCACTAGAAAAGGCAGAAGATATTATACACGTAAGTTTGTGCAAGGTCTGTGGGCCACTTCCATGTGGTTTTCTCAGTGCAGAATGGTCTTATTTTTATTTACCACAGTTCAGCATCAAAGAGATGCTGAGTAGAGTTGCCACAGAATGTCACCCAAAACAAAATGTTGAGGCATACTTGGAGGTTCTTGGTTGGGGAAAACCTTGGAGGAAATTTGAGCAAAAGAGTTTTGAGAAGTGATGCAGTTGAGCTTTGGCTGAGCAGAGCTCGAAAGCCAAATCCAGAGAGTCTGTAAGGACTAAATCAGTGTTTCTCAAACTTGGTGGGTCGCAATCGGATGTCAGGTGGGTCGCAGAAAGCTGGGAGAAGCCATCTTGGAAGCTGCAGACCTTACTCTTGCTATTAGAATTTTCAAATGAGTTTTTTTTAATTGTTTTCCGTTCAATACTTTTACATAATATTTTATCCTAATTTTGCTTTTCTGTCATGGATGTTTCCTGGTTGTGCAATTGCTGCAGTCCAAGAGTGCCCGTTTGCTTTCCAGGAGTATCATTTGATTATGTCACAATGACACTTGATAAGAACATAAGAACATAGGAAGAGCCCTGCTGGATCAGCCAAAAGCCCACTTAGTCCAGCTTCCTGTATCTCACAGCGGCCCACCAGATGCCTCAGACACCACACAAGACAACAAGATGCCTGCATCCTGTTGCCACTCCCTTACACCCAGTACTCTGAAATAGCCCACCACCTTTGTAAGGAGGTTGCACAATCCATCATTGCCTATAGCCCACGATGGACTTTTCTTCCAGAAATCCATCCAATCCCCTCTTAAAGGCATCCAGCCCAGATGCCATCACCACCTCCTGTGGCAAAGAGTTCCACAGATTAACTACCCGCTGGGTAAAAAAGTACTTCCTTTGATCTGTTTTAACTCTCCCAACCCTTAGTTTTAGTGGATGCCCCCTGGTTCTGGTGTTTTGAGAGAGGGAAAAGAACATCCCTTTATCAACTCTATCCCTTCCATGCATAATTTTGTATGTCTCGATCATGTCCCCCCTCAGGTGCCTTTTTTCTAGGTTGATGATGGCACTTCTGCCCATCACATCACTTCCAGGTTAATGACATCATGTCCGCTGTGTCCGACTTGACTACTACCCTAAAAAGTGGGTCCCGGTGCTAAGAGGTTTGAGAACCACTGCAATAAATAATGCGTTCTTCTCTAGTTTCCATTAAAACATTCTTCAAACATTCTTCTCTAGGTTCCATTAAGATCTGAAATGATAGAGGAGGGTGTGCTCTCCCTCCCACTCTGCCTCTCACTCATCCATCAACCTACCTACCCCCTGCAAGTATTCTTCTCCCCAGTACCTTTCCCCCATTACTCCCCCCGCCAAGGCTAGGACACTACAATGGCTGAATTACAATACAAGTTCAAGGGGCAGTGGTAATGATAGTTTTCCCACTGCCATTTACCCATGCTACACAACCCCAGTGCTCCTCACACTTGGCATGGGACCATCTCATCATGTTAGGTAGCTGGTAGAGGAGGAGGAAGATGATGTCTCATGATAGCTGGACAACTACCATTAGAGCTGCACCATTGGAGCCCCTCTGTCCATGGGTGGATTGAATGCATTGACATGGCACATGTGAGAGTTCCTGGCCATGCTCTCAGAACTGTTCCAGCATCCCATGGCTCTCCACATGAGGAGCCTCGGCAATTTCAGGGACTCATCAGCCGAGGAGTGACCTTGCTTGATGAAATCTGCAGAGCCCGGTGACGACACGTTGCTTTTAACAACAATCAGCAAAAATCAATTTCAGAACCATCATGCACCACTGGGTTATTTAAGGCCCATTATTTAAAGCTGCCTTTGCAAATCTGGAGGAAAGGGGAGAAAACAATGTGAGCCTTTTTATAACATTTAAATGGAACCTTCTAATGAGAGTTATTTATTTTTATTTCAATTATGTTTTTTTTTTGTGTTGTAACCTCAGGTTGGAGTAACTCCAGGAGTTGAGCTGAAATTGCTTCTTTGTATTCCAAGAATGCCTGCACTTCAGTTGCAGAATACATTGGAGAAGGTGTTATCTCTCTCTCCCTGTCTGTCTCCAATATTACCTTGGACTTGTGGGATCCACTGTCTCTGTGGGTGTATGCATGCATTTGAGCTTGACACCAGTCCAATCGGGCAAGATTTTGCAACTGGAATCCCAGTGCCTTGCCTTCTCATGCCCAATGTTTACCAGGCAATGTGCAAGGACAAAAGTGATAACCTAAACATGCAGGGGACCAAATACACATATAGGAACCTTTTGCAGTTGACTTGCGCACTCATCAGTGACTTGTTTACTGGTTTAAGTCTGCTGATCAAGCAAAGTCTTCCCAGAAATAAAGGAAGGCTTGCATAAGCCAGACAGGTAGAACCTGTATCTGTGATTGGGAGGGGAGGGGATAGTTGCTCTGAAGAACAGAATTTGGCCTTTCCCCTAAGGATTCAGAGGGCTGATTCTTCCTGGCTGTCAGCTCCATGTCTGGGGCATATTTGCCTGGCATCTACTCAGCATCAAATGTATGCAAAATCCCATCTTGCTTACTCTCTCCTGCAATTCTCCTGGATTGGGGCCAAGAGTCATCCAAAGCAGTTGTTTGTTTTCATGCTGCCATGCTAGAGTTGGGCTCTCAGAGAACCCAGAAAACAGGTCTGAACAACACAGAGGCGTAACATGGGTGGAGTCTGAGCATCATATGCCCCGGGCGCTACTCCAGAGGGTGCATGTCTGCCCCAGGCTGTGTTCTAGTTATAGAGGAGTCACGGCTGGCTTTGGATATCCTGTTCCTTCTCCTGTTGAGGCTCCTGCAGACCTGGAAGTGATGTAATAATGCCATGTGACATAGTGATGTCACTGTTTAGAGCACTGGGGCGGTACGTTACCCCTCTGGAACAACATGCAACCTACTGTAGCAAGCCACACACTCCTTGCTAGCCATGTATTGTGTCCTGATGGATGTCTGCTGAGTCAAAACTGAGTGTCCGGTTTTTGCAGTTTCAGGAAATCCAAGAGAGCACCAAGCTCCCAGTAGGGTGCCAAGCCTGCCTGGCTGGCTGTGTTTATTTTTTTAGCCTGTGCAATTTTTCAAACTTCCCTGACAGTATTCCCATCTGCTCTCTGTTGCAGTTTCACACCACACACTCCAGAACTGGTAGAAACTGGCATTCCGTCTCTCCGTCTCCAAATCAGATAGAGCACCTGCGTGTCCTTGAGGTGCTCAGCTTCCCAGCTTGTTAGTGCAATCTGCTACACAGTAGCTGGACTCCCTTTAGTTAGTGTAACATAAGCAGGCAAAGTTTCTCACGGGAAGCGCTGGCTAGCAAACATCCACTTTCTCATGAGATCATGATGTTCAAAGGGTTACCCCATTGGTTAACTTGGGGCACAAGGGTCTTCAGGTATCCACCTACCAGACATGCTCTGGCTACACCCCTTTGTTCCCATATAACTTGTATTTTTTACTGTGTGCGCACTATCACTTTTACTGTGACTGTTACTGAGACTGAGACTGTAATTCAGAATGTAACAACATGCGTTGAAAAGCCGCTTGTAAGCGGCAAGCCTTCGCCGGCTTTCGCTGACCGGCAACTAGAACTTCTCACTTTCTTGCTATCGCTACTGTAACCAATAAAAGACTTTGTTATTGAAATGTAGCGATCTCTTTGTTCCTCCGCTCCGATCGTGCTAGGCAAGCGCTGAATGGGTCCACAAGCCCCCAACTCTGCTATAAACACTCCAAACAAACAACACTCTCTCCACATTGTGTAAAATTATACCAGCTTCTATAATACCCCAGTTAAATGATTTTTTTCCCCCAGTCCTAAAAAAATACCCAAATGCTTTAGCCTTTTTTCTCAGGAAGATGCTCCTACTTCTTTGATCATTTTAATTACCCCTTTCCATACCTTTTTCAAGCTCCATGACATCCTTTGTGAGGTGGTATGCCTAGAACTGCACCAAGGACCTTAAAGGCAGCAGAATTCTTAAAATGGGGTTTAAAAACCCCACCACCACCTCCCATCCACACAAAAAAAATAAATGCTAATGCTTTGCATTTTGTCCTGGATTATGCAAGCTAAGTAAATAGAGGCCCATGTATTCCATTTGCAATTACAGAAAGGGAACTTTCTGATCGTGACATATTCTTTTTCTCATTCTATGCCAGAGCGAAGTACAAGTTAAAAATAATTAAGAAGGCTGAAAGGCATCTCCGGAAACCCAGAATGAATCACCCCATTTCAAAGCTGCCTCTGCATTTGTCCTTTGCTTTCAAATGCTCTTATTTACATATAGCCTAGTTTTAGAGCGGAGACCTTTTAAGAACATCAATAGGTCAATAAATCCATGCTTTTAATAGGGATGTACTTTTGTCCACTCTTTATAGAGGAGGTGTTTCATTACACACTGCCCGGGATTTGCTATAAACCGCTGTGCACAATGTATTTACACCACATTGATTGGCTCCCCCGACACATTTGATCATCAGGACATGCAAAAGGGATGTTTTTGCTCAAGGTTTGCAAGGTCAATAGCTGGACCGCTTTGCTTTGTTGACCTAAATGACGGAGTCTACCTCATTCCGTCCCTTAACCTCGTGGTGTCACCAGGCAGATGGAAGCTCAAAATGTTTGCCAGGAGATGGTCTCCCAGCACTAGTTCTGAACAGGACAAGGGGGACAAGGGAGAGGACCAGGGATTGGGCAGGTCATGTCCCAGGACAGGGAATGTTTCAGCCTATAGCAGCTCTCGCAGCAAGCTGGGGGTTCTTTGGGATCCGAGGAAGGAGCCATTCCAGTCCAAGGCTGAGGTTGCAAGACTCTTTATTCAAACACAAAGCGAGGCAAACAAGAGGAAACGAGAAGGGACACTGCAAGGTAAAGCTGCTCTGTTCACCCCATGACTTACAGTTCATAGAAATCACAGCTGGAACATCAGGCGATGTGCTCACTCTGTTGGTGTGCCCTCCACTACTACACACAAAGCACAGGCTCCATTGTGACAACATTGGAAGGGGCCTAGCTAAAGAAGTGCAGGGGGTGCAATTGCACCAGGCAACAAGCTTTAGAGGCAACAAGCTGACACTAGTGGCCAAAATTGTGAGTATCTTGGTATGTACGAATAATGCCATCATGTTATGCCCCGCTGTTATGGGCACAACCCCATATGGCTGAGTTCAATAGTAGCCTGCTTCCTCCTGCTAGGTCTCTTCATTGCATTCCAAGGGGTCCAGCACTGGCCATTCCAACCCCCCAAAGTGGGGGGAAAGAACAAGAGAGACCCCTTGGAATCCCAGTTTGCTATGCAAGTGAACTGCGGGGCACTCCTGACCTGAGGACTCCCTTTGCTGGGTTTATGCACTGTGCTGCCTGCGCCTCTCATTCGTTCGGTGAAACATGCCACATCAAATCAGCCACTGACGAGCTTTGTCTCTTTTATTGTTTCTGTGACATGGATCGATGTGCCTGCATTGTACGCACCCTCTCTCTGACCCTTTGCCGCTTCTGTGAGGTGCTTCTTTGTGAAGCGGCAAAAGGGGGGGAAGGAGGAAAAGAACCCAGAAGTAATTGTGCTCATTGCTAGACAGAGAATAATAATAACTGCTATTGAGAGTCGGGCTTTGTACAATGGAGCCCACTTAATGAAGATCAGATATAAAAATAAACCAAGGAAAATAGATTTACCAGGCAGCCATATTCAACAGTGTTCAGTGTGTGTGTTCTCGGAGAGTGAGGTACACACAGGGCCGGCCTTAATAAGCCAATGTAACCAACGTCCACTTGTGTAGCTTATTAAAGTATAGCTTGGTGCAGAGGGCAAAATGATGCCCCAGACGTGACGTCACAAGAGGAAGTGACATCACAGTTGTATTTTCATTTTCTTGTTTTTTGTTTGTTTGTTTGTTTTGGCCATAGCTTTTGATGGAATGAAGATATTGCACTCTGACTCGTTTCTGCATTAAATTCTGCACCAGATGGTGTAGAACACGATGGCATTGTTCATCCATACCAAGGTTTTCACAATTTTGGCCACTAGTTTCAAGCTCAGCTTGTTGCCCTCCTAAAGCTTGTTGCCCGGTGCAATTGCACCCCCTGCTGGATGTGGTTGCAGAAGAACAGCAGGGGCTCCAAGCATAAGAACATAAGAAGAGCCAAAGATACAAACATAAGATCAGGCCAAAGGCCCATCCAGTCCAGCTTCCTGTATCTCACAGTGGCCCACCAGGTGCCCCAGGGAGGCATGAGACAACAAGATGCTTGCATCCTGTTGCCACTCCCTTGCACCCGATACTAGTAGCCCACACCTTTGTAAGGAGGTTGCACAATCCATCATTGCCCATAGCCCATGATGGACCAGAAATCTGTCCAATCCCCTCTTAAAGGCATCCAGACCAGATGCCATCACCACCTCCTGTGGCAAAGAGTTCCACAGATTAGCATGCTCATCCCAGGACCAGCTGATGCACATGGATGGTCTAGAACAAGATGAGACACCCAGGGCACAATCCTAATCTGGAGTTAGCACAGTTAGGCCAGCCAAGTTTGGCTGGCACAAGGGACATCATAAAGTATGCTTGGACAACTCGCAGAGTCAGAAAGGCCAGTATACTGATGTGCGCCCTCCTCCCTGACTCTGAGAGTGGTTCAAAGGTGCTTTATGGTGGCCCCTGTGATGACCAAACTGTGCTGGCCTAACTGTGCTGGCCTAACTCCAGGTTGGGATTGTGACCTGAAGTAAGCAGGTCAGTGGATGACCCAGCATAAACCCTAATCCCTGCAGGCAGTCTAGCTCAGGGAGGCTGGCTGCTGTGCATTTGGGCTTGGAATGCCAAGTTGACCTCACAGACCTTCTGGCAGTTGGTACAGCTGCCTCCACCCTTTGGGGTTCAGGCCATCAATTGACAACTGATCCAAACTGCTTTCTAGATATCAGATCTATATCCCATCTACTTAGGCCCACACATTGGTCTTCAGTGACATTATCATCCAAATGTGTAAGTAGGAAGAACTTCAGAAACTGTCTGCCCCGAACAGAAATGCCCCAATATTAACAGTGGAATCTTCTATTTTTACGGAAGTCCACAGCTTGAGGCTCTACAATAAATATTTCCCAATTGTGGAGCCATTTCATAACTCAGACCAGGTCGCCAGTTTTTAGCATTGAATGTTTGTCTTATTTTCCTTTTCAAAAGATATAAGGTCCTTGGCTCTTCTTCTTCTTCTTCTTATAATAATAATAATAATAATAATAATAATAATAATAATAATAATAATAATAATAATAATAATAATAATACATTTATTTATATACCGCCTTTCTTAATATCACTAGATTTCTCTAATGATTGAACTCAAGGCGGTTTACATAGGCAGACTTTCTCACAAACCCGAAGGTTTTTACAATTTACAGAATGTTCTGTCTTCCAAGAACAACACTCCTACAGATCTTTCTTTCTGGATTTAGCCTTCTTTCTTTAGCCACCCGTCTGTCGTCTGCTGGCTGATGAGGCTTCCCTGCTGCCACCAGAGATGCAGCTGATTTCAGCACACTCCTCCTTCCACGAGGCAGCTGAAACTCAGCTTTTAATCAGCCGCAGTTTCCAAGGTCTGCTGCTCGCAGAGACTTCCGGCAGTCCCGAGCTCACGACCTTGAGATCTTCAGGTGTTATCTTCGGGCAAACGGAGGCATTAACCCTCTCGGCTAAATCTTCTGCCCTCGGCTAAATCTTATAGATGTATTTCAATACATGAGTTTTTTCCAACATAATCAGCCGCACCAAAAGAGCTTCTCGGAGTTTGTGTCAGTCCTCCATGGCCAAGTGGTGTTGGCTGTTTTCTCTCCTGATGCGAAAAATCACATTTTGGAGAACATTTTCTGTACACCACATTTTTCTTCCTCTCTTCTTCCCATCCACTCCACCTGCTTCAGGAAATATATATTTCCTACACACTGCTCAAATGAACTAATCTATTTTCACTATGTGTCCTTTTTGGCAAAATATCTACAGTATTTTCTTTCATAAAGACAAATTCTATTCTTTTCTGGGTCTCTCACCCCCCTTTCTTTATTAATAAAAAAATATGATCTCTGGTTTCTGTACTGAAGAAGGAAAAAAAATGAAACAGAGAAGCATGGAAAAAGAAAACAGAATGGTGTGGATTCAGACTCATCGAAGGAGTGGGATTTTTAAAGTAAGATGGAAGTATTATGATCTTGGAACTGGAAATCATGCCATCCGATTTCAAATGTGTACAGGCTGAACAGGCTCATTATGGTGAGAATTCAGAGCATGGTCTGAAGTCACATGATGCCAATTTCAGGTCACATGATGCCAATTTCAGGTCTGCCTGGATGGGATGTCGTTGGCACATCTAGATCCAGAATTCTCTCTGCTGAAATGCTGTGAGTTCCATCCCAAAGGTAGAATATACATGTAAACAGTGCAATCCAAGGGCACCCGTTGCGCCGACACTACGTTATAGTGCAGGCAGTGCCAGTCCTGTTGCACCCATGCAGCACCTCCCTCACATCGGCCGAAGCCGGCTGGCGCAAGGGAGAAGCCATCTGCCATCTCCAGATGCTGTTGCTGTTGCTGGTGGCTGTTGCTATTGGTGTTCTCCATTCTTTTTATGCTATCACGGTTATGCCAAAAAAAGGCCTGAAATCGCGAAAATCCGTACAGAAGCTCTCTCAACTGGTTTTGACAGTACGGGGTTTGCGTATTGGCAGGAAAAAAATCCGCAAAACTCCAACCACCAGAAGTGGGTCATTTCCAAGATGGCAGCTTCAAAATGGGCAAAAATCACGCAAAAGTGCCCGTCCCAAGCCCAAAAAACGTCCAACTGCAGTTCTGACAGTTGATTTTCCCAGAGCTAGGTGGTCTGAATGACAGGAGAAAAATTCACCAAGTTTGGAGAACCAGAACTGGGTCTTTCCCAAGTTGGCAGCCTCAAAATGCACTAAAATCACGCAGAAGCACGCAAAAGCGCCATTCCCAGGCCCAGAAACCTGCTCAGCACAGTTAAGACAGCTGTTTCTCTCACAGACAGGTCTCCTCAGAGTCATGAGAAAAAGTGAACAGGTTTGGAGAACCAGCTGGGTCAGCAGCCACAGTGAGAAGCATCAAAAGGGGCAAATGTGCATGCTAAAGCATGCAGAAGCGTGCAAAAGCAGTACTCCCAGGCCCAGAAACCTGCTCAGCACAGTTAAGACAGCTGTTTTTCTCTCAGAAAAATTAGATTGTGAGCCCTTTAGGGACAGGGAGCCATTTAACTTCGATGTTATTATTTACTTGTAAACCGCTTTGTGAACTTTGTGTTGAAAAGCGGTATATAAATACTAGTGATTGATTGATTGATTGATTGATTGATTGATTGATTGATCTTTGAACGGGGCGGGGGAGGGCATTTCTGGGCGGGTGGTGGGCAGGCGGTGGGCAGGCAGGCACCAACCAAGTTTGCCCCCTAAACCCTGCCTCTAGTGCCAAGAACTGAGTCCTCTCCTTGGCAATCTCTGTCTTCTAGTTCAGTAATATTCTTGCACCTTTACTGTCAAAGGGTCTAATGGCAGGTTTTTCTCCATTTAGCATATTTAAATGAATGCTTATGTTTTGTCTTCCTGTATTTTTTTTCCATATGCTCCTCCACTTATTTTTTTTCCCACTTCCCTTATTGTCACCTGAGCAGAGTTTGTGCTCCTTTTCAATAAAGGATGGAGATATATACTAGCAGAAATCAAGCCTGGGTCTTGTAAAAGCCCCCAGGTACAAAATTTACGAAGCAAATGTTTTCAGGCATCTTTTAATGGGGGAGAAGAACAAAGCTGTTGCCGGGGTGTCACCTGCAATTTTATAAATCTAAGGTAAAGACTTTCTTTGCAGAGAGGCAGACAGGCATTAATGTCTGATCGGCATCCAGTTTCATAACTTGTAGACACTTCAGCAGACAGCATCTGTCTTCCTTGTGGGATGCCAGCGAAACAGGTAGACACAGTCACACTTCACCGGAGAGAGGAACAACCTTCAAAATTTCTAGCACTGCCTTTGAAATGAAGAGGGGCTCGGGCGGCAGTCCTATGCACCCTTACCTGGGAGTAAGATTCATTATACTCAGCAGAATTTGGTTCTGAGTAGACATGCCTGGAATTCTGCTGTCAGTAAAAGGAAAGTAGCAGAGCTGAAGGCATGATCTGAAGGCAAACAGAATGGAGGTTCCGTTTCATCAACAGGATGCAAAATGAAACATTCAGAATGGGCAGCAAAATCTTCTGTGGGGACCAGAGCTCTGAGGGATTGCCTTCTCTTGCACAGACTTGCCTGGCCATTGAGACTGCCTGGTCTTCTAAGGCCTGCTGGGGGTTCCCTTGCTGCAGAAGCGAGATGGATTCCTGCAAGAGGGATGGACTCCTTTGTGGTGGCACCTCAACTTCATTCCCTCCCTAGAGAAGTTCCCATTCTTTACTACCTCTCTGGCACCAGGCTCACCCATGTGTCCTTCGGGCGTCACATTCAGCTCAGTGGTTTTGTCCAGCTGTGTGTTTGCTTTAGTTTCGCCTTGGTGAAACTTGGTCCTTCTGTAATATTGTGTGCCGGTCTTGATTTGTTTGATTACACTTTTGGATGTAGTGTTTTTACTGCTATGTGATTTCATTCTGTGAAGCCTTCTGGAGATTTACGTGCATCCATTCAAAATGCCTCGCCTCTAGTTTTTTTCTGCCCTCTGTGTTGCCGCCTTGAGTGCTTTCGGGCAATAGGCGGGGTATAAATTCAATAAATAATAATAATAATAACTTTGGCCGGTAAATCCCTCAAGACAGGGACTGACTCAGTGCTCTGAGTGCAATCCATGCCTGTAGCACGCCATGGGTTGTGCGACCTCCTTACATTAGTAGTAGGCTACTTCAGAATGCTAGATGCAAGGGAATGGCAATGGGATACAGGCAACCTGTTGTCTCGTGTGCTCCCTGAGGCATCTGGTGGTCCATTGTGACATGCAGGAAGCTGGACTAATGGGCCCCCTTTGGCCTGATCCAGTGGGGCTCTTAGGATAGCAAATTCTGTTTTATGTACTTCATATTTACCTCAAACGTTTACCTCAGAAATTTACCTCAGAATGCCAGGTGCAAAGGAGTGGCAACAGAAAGCAGGCAGCCTGTCGTCTCATTTACTCTCTCATATTTATCTCAGAAGTTTACGTCAGAAATTTACCTCAGAATGCCAAGTGCAAGGGAGTGGCAATAGAAAGCAGGCATCTTATCATCTTGTGTGCTCCCTGAGGCACCTGGTGGGCCACTGTGAGATGCAGGAAGCTGGACTAGATGGGCCCTTGGCCTGATCCAGCAGGGCTCTTATGGTTTGTTCAGTTTGATGCTCACTTGGGAGTATTGGAGGGTGTTCCATACTCCAAGGCATAACTACAGGGGAGTGGCGCAGTCAGTACATACTGCAGGTGCCACAATGTGCCATGTAAGTGGCCCTTCCCACTTGCCACCATAGCCATTCCGGGCAGCAATAGCAACGTACAGAAGCATTCCTGCATGTCACTGTTGCTGCCCAGAACAGCCCCAAAAGCAAGAGGGGGGGCTGCTTACACGGTGCATTGTGGTGCTTGCAGTACTTACAGTGCCACTCCAGGGACAGAGGGGGAGGGGGAGGTCCGCTCCCTCCGCTGTTTCCCCGCCCCTGTGCTTCACTTTGCTCTGCTCCGCACCATGCCAGGCTCCATTTTAGAGCTCTGCAATGGCAGGGGAGGGTGAAGGGTCAAAAAGATGCATGCCTCTCCAAGAGGCGAATTGCCTTGTTGCCTTCTGTCCCAGGAGTGCCATGCCCAGGGCTTCCCCCCCCCCATGATGGTAGGTCCATGACTGGCACCACCCCCTATAGCTACACCACTCTTCCCCCCAAAACTCCTGGGTTTAGGGAAGGTTTTCTCAACCACCCATTTCATTCTCCTTCTGTCTGGTGCTTTCATTGCCCCCTCCTCTGTGGGGGCACAGCCAGTGGTGTCATCTACTCTCTCGCAAGCCGGAACGGTGGGCGGGACGTGAGTGATTGACAGGCCGTCGTTTGACTTCCGGTTTCTTCGCGCGCCCCGCGCGGCTTTCCCTCGCCTCGGAGGG